>KN484046.1:28437-45633 GCA_000787095.1 Periophthalmodon schlosseri
CCCCCCCCCCTACTGCTACTACTGGCATTTCAGATTATATTTTTATTTATAATGCTTTAAAATGAAATCGTTTTCTTTGTTTTTACCAGTGGCTGCAGTTACATGCGCACTCAAAATGTGATTAATATAACATTTTTGGAGTTTTGGAGTCAGTGGAGCCGGAGCTGCCCACTTCCTGTTTGGAACGCGGCGGCTAGCGGGTTAGCTTTGTTCCGTATATACAGTCTGCGTTCGCACGTGAACGAGGCCACTGCCATTGATCAGCTCGACGTTCAGTATTTGAGGTCTGCAGCCAGTCCTCCGTCAGTAAAAGCATGTGGTTTGGAGCAGAGTTTGGACTTTGGAGGAAGAAATTGGCCTGGTGACGAATCTGCCACCTGCTTGATTCCGGGAACATGTTATTGCTTTGACTGGAATGTTCCACAGCATGGCATTACATTTATCTATCTCCATGGAAACAAGCAGGTTATAGCACAGAGGCCAGGTTACAGGTCAGATCTGTTGAGCGGGGCGACAGTAGCTCAGTTGGTAGAGCGTTTGTCCACTGATCCGGTTGGTGGTTCGAATCTAGCTCCCACTGACCAATGCTGTCATTGTGTCCTTGGGCAAGACACTTAACCCACCTCGCCCCCAGTGTCTGCGTACATTGGTGTGTGAATGGGTGAGTGGTTTCTTGATGTAAGGTGCTTTGAGTGACTTAAAGGTGGAAAAGCATTATATAAAAATGTGACCATAGTAGACATATGTTTAATGCCATGTTGTGGAAAATTTTAGGTAAAGCAGTATCTCCATGGAGACAGATATTTATTTTAAAGGTCCTATATTACACAAAACTGACTCTTGTGAGCTTTAAGCCATGTTCTAATGTTGTTACCTCCTCAAAAACAGACCTGGGGTTCTGTTTTGTTTCATTCACACATGTTTGAGTAACACTTTATTATTACTCTGTCTACATCTCCAAAGCTCAAAATGCTCTGTTCCACCTTGTGATGTCACAAAGCGGTGGTTTTGAAGTTGACAGCTCCTTTTACCTTTAGTTCAATACAGATTAGCAACTCCTGAGCTGAAATGATCCAAATGATTCTGGTGAAGGTGTATGGAGTTTAAAAACACAGTGGAGCACTTCCTGTATTACCACATGACATCACAAGGTGGAACAGAGTGTTTTCTGTTTGACAGAAGAGGGTTTGTGCGTTAAACATGTGAATGAAAAAAAAAACACAACTCCAGGTCTGTTTGTGACGAGGAAACATTAGAACATAGATCAGAAAACAGCGTAATATGACCCTTTAAGTCTGCTGTGTCTTTTGTCAAGAACTATATTTATTTAAAACATATTTATTAGTTTTAATACGAACAAAAGCAACGAATCTGTGATCAGTATGAAAGGGATATGAAATTCATTTTTTGGCACCGTAGCCAACCTCTGTTTAAACTGTAGAACTTGTTAGTACATGATAATATATTTTACGTATTATGTTTTGCTTCAACAGTTAACTTTGCAAATCCTATGTGGGTAATGGTTTTGCATTCTGACCTTGTTTATGCCAAATTCCCTTCATTTTGTCCTCTTTGTATCGAGGCTTAAGCCCGGTGATATAAATGAATAGGGTTGTTCTGCATGGGGTGGGATTCGATAAGGCATAGAAAAATGTACTGAGCGTCAGATGTTTGGAGTTAAGCATAAAAGAGTCGCACTGGCACGCACTCTTAACAAGTCTGCCATTCCTCTGCTCAGATAAAGATAAAACATATGGTTTGAGTTGCTCCCAGGCACGACGTTTCCTGACGATGAAACATGCTGATTATTATTATCGTCGGAAGGAAAGTAGGAGCAGGGAATGGCACTGGGAAGCCGCGAGATGTTCGTAAAGATACTTACGAAATCGGTTTTACAAATCTGGCAGGTGCCGTATGAGAACATGCCGGTGCACAACAGCAGACTGAAGTGAAGCATTGTTGTGGAGGTTTAAAAGAAACTTAAGATTGTATTTTTTTATATTTCACCTACCCCCTATCCCCGCCCACAGCCCCGTACTTTGCTGCAGTTGCTTTAACCTCCTGAGACCTGCGTCCTCATATGTGGACAACACATTTTGGGTTGTCTAGGCCACAATACAATTTTTTCTCTACAAAGTCCTGGTGTCCACATATGAGGTCAGTAAACTGCCACTTAGTGATGACAGAAGAGTGTAACACACTATAGTTTAGATTCAAGATGGACTTTGTTAAAGGCACATGTCTCCTGCACCTGTTAGAAGAACTTCAAATGAGCCACATTGTTCCAAGAGGCACAATTCTTGTTTCTCATTTTGTTTTTTACTCAGGAACAATGTTGCTGTGTTCAGGCACTTAACAAATAGTTTTTGCAAATCATTATTTAAATGTGACTTTATCGTTTCTATCAAAATGATTAAAACGTAGAACGAATGTCCTCATATATTTGCATCATTTTTCTCATCAAGTAAAAAGATAATTCTTTGTTTTTACACTCACCAGCTGCCAGTCGCCCAAATAACAAAGAGAAAAAATTAATAAAGAACGACATGAGGAGCTCAGGTCTCAGGAGGTAAAAATATCAGACTCCAGGTCACATACCAGTGTTCAAAATTGTTATACAGACTATTTTTGTGCTGTAGTTTTAAACCAGAGCTGTATCTATTTTCAAAGCTATGGTACTTGACTTCTTGTAAAACATTTTTTTTCCAAGTTTTTCCTCAATAGAGCACTTTGTGACCAAATCATGCATGCGAATACTGACCAAAGGGTTTATGAAATCTATATAAACTAGTTATATACATTAAATACTTACCGTCTTCCTTTTGTGGCGGCTTCAAATCCTTTTAGATAAACCTATATACTGCCGTCAACAATGAACAAAGTGTAAAAAATAAAAAATAGGGTTGTTTCCAGATCCATACTGGTATCGGCAAAAGCTCTGATACCGTACTGACCAAATCATCGATCTGATACCACACTGTATTTTCCAGAATGAAAACCCGTAGATGCGAGCAGCTGCTGTTGACGTCTGTGGCTAATGCTAACGCTAACGCTTACGTTCAGAGAAGGTTAAATGCAGACTGTGGAGGCTCCGCAGACACTTAAAACACGCTGATAATGACAGAAAAGACATTTGTGTTGGCTCTTCGATAAATTCATTTAGCCTTTGGAGTGGACGCTGAACTTGGTCAAATAACTACAGAGAGCGCAGCCCGACAAAAGCGCTAACACCGCAACAGCACTAACGCGACAGCAGTGCTAACACCACAATAGCCTATCACCACAACAGCGCTAATACCACAACAGCGCCAACACGGCAACAGCGCTATCACCACTAACACTCCTCTGCATAATTAGCCATGTGCTCCGAGGTCTTTTTCCAGGCCACTTTTACCAGAGCTATTTCAAAACAGAGGAGCCTTAGTTAACAATTAACTCGGGTTAAAAAAATGGTATTGGAATAACACTAAAAAAATATACATAGGTGATTGTTTATTTCTAAATCCTAGAAGAAAGTCTCCTATAACAGGGACATGTGTGTAGTTTTAAGTGCACGTTTGCCCCGGGGGGAGGGCATCTGACTAAACCCGCTGACTCGACCTGTCAGTTTGCTTTGTACAGGGAGGGAGAGAGAGAGAGAGAGAGAGAGAGAGAGAGAGGGAGAGGGAGAGGGTGAAGGAAGGAGAGAGGGAGAAAGGGAGGGAGGGAGGGAGAGAGAGGGAAGGAGAGAGGGAGAAAGGGAGGGAGGGAGGGAGAGAGAGGGAAGGAGAGAGGGAGAAAGGGAGGGAGGGAGGGAGAGAGAGGGAAGGAGAGAGGGAGAAAGGGAGGGAGGGAGGGAGAGAGAGGGAAGGAGAGAGGGAGAAAGGGAGGGAGGGAGGGAGAGAGAGGGAAGGAGAGAGGGAGAAAGGGAGGGAGGGAGGGAGAGAGAGGGAAGGAGAGAGGGAGAAAGGGAGGGAGGGAGGGAGAGAAGATGAGAGAGAGAGGGAGAGAGGTTGAGGGTTGAAGGAGGGAGAGTGGGTGACAGAGAGAGAATATAAGAGAGGGAGAGAGAGGGTGAGGGGTGAAGGAGGGAGGGTGAGGGGTAAAGGAGGGAGGTGTGGGGTTTAAAAAGGGGGAAAAAATGTAATCAAACTGTGTACACTGTTACTGTAATTTCCAATTTCTACTGAACAAAAGCTAAAACGTTGCTGGTAACTTGAAAACTACTACTTGATGACATCACAAGGCAGAACAGAGCATTTTGCGAGATGTAGATAGACTAATAATGCAGGATTTCTCAAGCGTGTGTGAATAAAAAAAAACACCTCCAGGTATGTTTTTGAGGAGGTAACAGCATTATAACACGGCTTAAAGCTCACAAGAGTCAAGTTTGCGTAATAAAGGAGGGAGAGAGGGAGAGAAGGAGAGAGGGAGAGGGGTGAAGGAGGGAGAGCGAGAGAAAGGGAGGGAGTGTGGGTGAAGGAGGGGGCACGGATGTTCTTGTTGAGCTTTGGCATGTTGTTGCCTTATACAGAGGCTCCACTGTCCCAGGAATGTGGCGTCATATCAGCGAGTGTGAGGGGAGCGGGCGAGTGTGAGGGGAGCGGGCGAGTGTGAGGGGAGCAGACGAGTGTGAGGAGCTGGCGAGTGTTGAAATCCAAACGGCTCTTGTCACTAAACACATTTTACTTGATAATTACTGATGTTTTGTGTCGACCTGTTATTATGTTGTAACTGCTGTGTGTCATGTTGTTGTTGCGTCTATGAGGAAACCCATGTGACAGTGCCCAGTAAATCTTTATGACAAAAGTATTTAGCTATTGTTTCAAAGAGCATTGTGTAACTTTTCGGTGGGGGTTTCAACATTTACTTGTCTCCATGGAGATGTCATAGCTGTACCTGTAATGTCCCACAATATGACATTAAACGTATCAATCTCCTGGTTACTATTACTAAAAAAAAAATAATTCTTTCTTACCGTAAGCTGGACCTGCCGTGTAAATTCACCGGTCACTTGCTCGTCTCCACGGATGTTTAATGCCATACTGTGGGACATTCCAAAGCACGGGACAGGCAGGTTGTAGAGCGATTCCGCACCTGAAAAAGTTCCATAGTGCGGCTTTAACCGTTGTCAAGTGTGGAAGCTGCTTAGGCGCTTCGCTGGTTCTTCAGATACACGTGCAGACTCTTGTTTGTTTGGAATGCCAGTCTGGGGCGACTGACCTAATCATTATGTGGGACTTGTAACATAACGCTACACTGATTTCGTCTGCTTTCTCTGACTAAGTGTAAAGTCAACACGCTGGTCTTTGCGCCGGTAATTAACAGGATATATCTTGTAAAGCGCTTGTTGTAAAATGGTGTGTGTTTTGGCCAAGTAAAAGTGCTGGGGCTGCTTTTAAAACAGAGCACAGACTCATTAGGATTAAAATGTGAGCGCATTAAGCTGGTCTCTGTTCTCCGCTCGGGGCTGAGGATCATGTCCCTGGATTTACACTGAAGCTCACTGGAGTCCGCCGTAAATAGCTGCCATGAGGTAACGAGGGAGACTCTGCTACAGGGGGCTTGTATTGGAGTGAACTTTTTATTGAAGATTTGAAGAGGTTGAAAGATTTTTTTAAATTTGTCTTGTAGCGTCAGGTGTTCAAGGCAAAATGATGACAACTATAAACAGCTAGGGCTTCTAATTATCTCACTGGTATTTGCAAGACCCATACATACATACATACATTTTTTATGCTTATCCGGGGGGTCGCTGGGGGCAGCAGTTTAAGCAGGGACTCCCAGACTTCCCTCACCCCAGACACCTCCTCCAGCTCCTCCAGTGGGACCCCAAGACATTCCCAGTCGCTGCTTCCTGTGGGACATGCCCAGAACATCTCCCCAGGGAGGCGTTCCCGGGGATAGCGCTGTGAAGGGAGTGACTTTTGACTCATAGAATCAAAAACATCCAAAAAATGAAACTTATAAAACATGTTAATTCGCTGTTTTTGGCGAATAAACAATAAAAGGAAACATGGTGATCTAAATATGTTACGTGTTAGCAGTTAATACCCTATAGAAGTAAAATACCCCCTCTTTGGGTGCTTTGCGTCTTTTAAAAAGCTTTGAGATTAAGGTAATTAAAATAATAGGTATTTGGCACAGAGCCAGTGATCCTGATTACGGAGCCTGCAGCCTGGAGCGTAAACCACACTCAAAGAGGAGACGCTCGCCACAAAGAGCTGTCCTGATGCCAACAGCTGTTTTATTTTTGTATTTATTCCCTGCTTCTTTTAGATGACGAGACATGGCTGAGATGGTCCAGGGGCTTAGAGCAGAGAGAGGCTGAGGTCACAGGTGTGAGATCAGACACCAACAGGGATTTCAGTTCAATTCAGTGTTATTTATTCACCTTATTCCGAGAAGTTGCCGTCATTTGGGTTGTATTCTTTTGTATGGAGCTGCCGATCTTGACAGCAGATAAGTTCTATAGGGATTACAGAGCCGTTTTGAAGCAGAGAATCGGTGCAGTGTTGACTTGTTGTTGCACATAAACATTGAACATTTGACACAAACCAACCGACTTTATATAGTTGTGCAGAAACTTTCCCCAAATTCTCCATTGAAAGGAACGGGATTTCAACTTAACCGGAAGTGCTACTACAAAGCAAGCACGGGTTAGCAATATAGCGAATTTAAAATACAACTTAAGCTGCCCAAAGTGCTTCACACAAAAGTCAATGATGATCTTAGTTTCATTATAATATTGCTTAGGGCTGTGGAATTAATGGGATTTTAAGTTAGATAATGACATTGAGATCAGTTAGTTTCAAATGGTCGGTGATCAGCTCGGGTCTTTTTGAGGAACAGGTCCACAGCCAATCATCTGTCAGTAAAAGCTTGTGGTTTGGAGCTTTGGAGGTCATGTTTTTGTGTTAAATGGCACATATTAAAATTCTTGGTTTTGTTCATGAAAATAGTATGGAAAGCCTTTTTTATTTGGTTTTAATATGACAATTTATGATTTTTTGGCCACATTACCCATCCCTAATATTGCTTCTTTAGCCCGTATTGCATTTTGAGTTGGTTTAGCTATCGTTCATTAGCACAATAACACACAGAAGAGACTGAGTTGCTTGTGGAGCTCGCATCTGAATGACAAAACACAGATCCCCTGACCCTGAGGTTGGCCGTGCGATTCCAGCTCCCGCAAATAAATACTGCCGTTGTGTCCTTGGGCAAGACACTTAACCCACCTCGCCCCCAGTGTCTGCGTACACTGGTGTATGAATGTGTGTGTGCGAATGAGTGAGTGGTTCCTTGGTGTAAAGCGCTTTGAGTGACTCGAAGGTGGAAAAGCGCTGTATAAAAATGTGACCGTTTACCGTTTAGTTTAGCTGCTAAACTTAAAGATATGTATCATTCAACCAGTAGGGGGCAGAGCAAATCAGGGATGAGCACTGATCAGCAGGGGTTATACTTCAGTCATACTTGTTGTTTGGAAAAAAATGACGATTATAATGTATGTCTGATGTACTGTTCTGGCCGGTCCTGTTTACAGGTGTGTTGAAGGATTACCTGCGTGAGTTGCCCTACCCTCTGATAAACAAACCTCTGTATGAAGCCGTGCTGGAGTCCATGGCGCTGAGGCCCCTGCGGATGGGGACCTCGGGCTGTGAAAACGACCCGGCCGACTCAGAACACACCGTGGGTCTGCTCGACATCCTGCCTGACATTGAGAAGGTGAGTACGACCCACAGACTGTATGGATAAATGGACATAGCTTTAGGCAAGACACAAGACACACATTTTTGTTTTCTGGGCAGTTTCTCTCTCAACATAGACTTTAACTCCCAAAAATTAAGCAAAAAAAATTTAGTTTTTGACCCTTTCTTTACTAAGCTCTAGTTCACTCAAATTCAAAACCGCCTCTGTTTTTTTTTGTATCTGATGTGTCAGCAAAATTTACCAAGAAATTTAAACCTGCTTTGTTCAATTCATTCATTACATGTCTCAGTATGTTGGATTTTGGCCGTTTTGCACATAAAACACCTTATTTCTAATAGATTTTTTTACATTCATGCAAGTAAACAACAGAAGTTTCAAATTTATATCTCTAAATCTGTGTCTTTTTTTCCTATTTACCTGCAGCGTCTCGCCGAAGTATTAAAAACAACCTCAAAAACAAACATCTAGTGTAATGTCCTAAACACATAATAAGTTTTATTTTAACCTTTCTGCGTTAATATTATGATTCATTCACATTTGAGCACATCCTGATGCGTTGTTGAAGCATTGTCTGAATATCATTACCAAGATAATGCAAAAAAAAATATCTAGTCATTTTTGTCCACCCCTAAGTAAGACTACTGCTGATTCAGGCGACAAACATTGCCCCCGGTGGAGCAGAAGGGCATTACTGTGGCATAGATAATAGCAGGCCATAATGATAACTGTATCAATGAGTACTGTTATTACACTGCACCAGTGTCGCATTAGAAACTATTAGAGGTCGACCAAACAAACTCCTCTGCCATTTCCTCTACCGCGAAATAATGCCACAAAGAGAAAGCCAGTAGTGATAGTGTTATTGCTTTTACAGGAATGTTCCACAGTATGGCATTAAACCTGTATATCTTGCATTTTTATTTATCTTTATTCATACAGGGAGAGCCCAATGAGAAGTGACCTGTTAAAATACAGAACGATACAAACAAAAACAAACAAAACTAAAACTGCAAAGGTCCATTTAAAACACTCAAAACAGGAGCAGGTGTGATTATAAATGTTTATCTCTGTCTCTCCTCCTCTCTTTACTCCTCTCCTCCTCCCGCTCTCACTCCCTCTCCTCTTTCTCTCTCCTCCTCCCTCTCTTACTCCCTCTCTCCTCCTCCCTCTCTCTCACCCCCTCTCTCCTCTCCTCTTTCTCTCTTCTCCCACCCTCTCTCCTCCTCACTCCCTCTCCTCTCTCTCTCCTCCCTCCTCCTCTCCTTTTTCTCTCTCCTCCTCCCTCCCTCTTACTCTCTCTCTCTCCTCCTCCCCCTTCCTCCTTCCCTCTCTCCCTCTCTCCTCCTCCTCTCCTCTTTCTCCCTCCCTCTCCCTCCCTCTCTCCTCCTCTCTATTGTTCAGTTTTTAGACGTAAACAATCATGAGACCTTGTATTAAAAGTTCCCGTATCAAAGTTCAACAAACAGGTGAGATATTGAGTCAGTCTGTCGTCGTAGTCCCTTATAAATACATTTTATAAATACATTCATACAGTGTTGTTCTTCTGACAGATGCGATGGCCAACCTACTTTTTCATAGAGTGAACAGTGATGTGTTTTAAATTCATCGCCATTTATGAAACGAAGGGGGTTGATTCTATTACAGATGTTTTCTGTTTTATTTTTAAATTGCATTCTTATTTTAAGTGGGTTCACCTCTCCATAGACTTGACTCGACGTGGCACCACCTACCTACCTCCCTGTCAGATAGATCAATTTAATGCCATACTGTGGGACATTCCAGTTAAAGATGTCTGTGTAATCCTTCAGTTGTCCAGGTAGATGCCAGTACAAAAGAAAATTGAATTCTGTGAGCTGAAGGAGCCACTTGGATGAGCGCTTACTACATAAAAATGTGACTATTTACCATAAACGTTTGTCTGGATGACAGAATTCAATTTTCTTTTGTGAATCCAGACAAAGCAATAAGATCTCCATGGAGACACGCATCCTTCACCAGAAAAGTTACATAGTAGACCTTTAAAACTTGAATGAAGCTAATGCGTTTTGTGTTTTGTGCTTTGTCAGATGACTCTACATAAGCTGCTGGACCACCTGAAGTTGGTTGCGTCCTATCAGGAGGTGAACAAAATGACCTGTCAGAACCTGGCCGTGTGCTTTGGGCCGGTGTTACTGAGCCAGCGACAGGAGGCCACCTGTCACTCAAACCGCGTCTTCATCGACTCGGAGGAGCTGGCCAGCGCTCTGCACTTCAAGAAGCACATCGAGGTCCTCCACTACCTCCTGCAGCTATGGCCAGGTCAGTTCTATATCCACTCACACGTAGCGAGGAATACACTGCAAAACGTGAATATCTGCTTGAGTTAAAAAGGCGTGAATTCAGAATATTTGTGTTGTTTTAAAATGCGTATGACAGGTTTTTATGATTCTCAAATTTTGATTTAAGTTGGTAGGATAATACCTGTTGTAAATATAAATGATCGTTTTACACCGATCAAGAAGCAGTTTGTGAAGAAAAGTTGAAAAATATGTTGAAATTTACAGGAAGTAGAGAGAGTCCCACATTGATGACATCACACTGAGAGAATTCTATCCAAAAGTTTGGCACAGTTTACACAAGAAACACATTTCTCTGAGACATTATTTCAACAAAATGAAGGTGTTTTTTTATATTTTTGTCAAATAATAATCTCTGTGTACAGTAGAGTTTTGGCCCAGTGTACGACTTGGTTGCTAGGTAACAGTTATAGAATGTGATGTCATGATTTCCAACCAGGAAGTAAAGTTTGAAACCTGGGACACTTTTTAGGACAAGTTTTAGTAGAATCTAAAATATAATGTGTTTTAGTGAAAAGTAATCCAACCTGCCATATACACTTTAAAATCACTTGAATTCAGAATATTTATGTTGTTTTAACTTTCGGTGTAATCCCTCATTCGTCCAGTAGTGGTCCATGGGAGAAAAATCTGGACAATGTGTTTTAAATCTGGACATTACGGCTGTCATCAGAAGTCATTTACATACTGTTGTTTTAATTAATTTAGGTGTGTTTAGTTGCTTGGTCTAACTTGGAAAATTGGAGAGAAGTAGACTTTTATTTTTGGTTTTAAGATAAATTATTTGTTAATTTAGTAAAGATTTTATAGTTGTTATATAATTTTTGCAGAATATTTTTACTCTCCTGCTGTTCTTGTACTTTGCGTTGAAACCATAGACTGTATAAAGAAGTGGACCAAGTGAGTGTGACGTCACCCACAGCGTTCGGCTCCAGTCAAACGAAGCTCGTCGAGACTAGAGCAGTTATAGGGGCCGATTTGGAGCCGAGTTTCATATTAGGAAGTATCATGAGTATCATAGCAACCAAAGAGCCAATCCGGAGCGAGGCTGTTGAAGGTGACGCCTCTTAGCAGGGAGCAACGCTGTCAATCGAACCTGTTGCTAACGCTAGTGCGAGCGACCTCGGGGAAAGAAGATGCCTGATGGCGGCTAGCACGTTAGCTTTGTCCTTTCATATATACAGTCTGTGGTTGAAACGCTGACATTTGTGTGGCACAAATATAGGTTCTGTTATTGTTCAATCAATCAAACAGCTTTTTTTTTACAACGAGAAAGAATAATTCAACCAGTCCAACAATCTAAACCAACTAAATACTAAATACATAACTCAAAACGTATCAAAAGCACTCAAATTATATTCTGAATTCACGTTAAATCGCATTCAGATGCTGGGTCTTTGCAGTGTGCAGTGTTGGTTTTCACAGTGGGAGTGTGTGTATCCGCATTCGCTTTGTGGTCTGGCTGCTAAAATCTGCCCCGCTTTGATCCTTGAAGTTGCCCACCTCTGGTCTGACACAGCTGATGGCTCGTGGTCACCATCTGTTGGGTTGAAACCGCAGAATCGGCCAATCAGAACGCGGTATTCCGGTCCCAGTGTAAACCAAACTGTGAGGCGTGGCGTTGTGTCTTAAGATAAATCCAACAGCACCAACTTCATTCAACACTGGTCATTTGTCTGTCCTTCTGTCCAGCTGTCGCCTCCCTCTGACAAATGAAAGAGGGAACATACAAGACCGAGTTGGGGATTAGCCAAAACACATGCAGCCAGATAGATAGAAACAACTGCTGTGTAATCTGTTATACCAATGCTTGTACCTCAATCATTAAGAATCCCACTGACTTATAGGCTCCGTGTACAACATCACCCGTAACCTCACTGTTAGCGTCGCTACTTCCTGTCCAGTTTTATCAGTTTATCACGCTAAAATGAATACATATTTAAAGATCAGGCAGTGGACAGGGAGCTGCGGGTAAATGAACATGTTTAACACTACACAAATAAAATGAATACTTGGAGAAAGAGGGATGTTTGTGTCTCAATGCTAATGCTAATGCTAATTTTGAGTCATAAACGCCATAAACTGAAGTATTCTACATATATAAATATTTGTGTAGTCTTTATTTTAATTAATTTGAATTTGAATAGGTGGTTTATTTTATGTTTTCCCATTTTAATAAAAGTGACTGTTAGCTTTGAGACGCAGTGAGCTAGCTAGCATGCTACTGTGCACAGTCTGTTAGTTAATTTTAGAAAGGGTGTGAGCTATACAATAACAAATGCCAATGACACAATATCCCTAAATCATGATAATCCCATTAAGACCTTTTTCTGAATAAACCACATAGTAAATAAAACATGCAAGAAATATTTAGACCAATAGAACGCAGTAGTACATAATTAGCCCAGTAGTAGTACATAATTAGCCCAATAGAATGCAGTAGTACATAATTAGCCCAATAGTAGTACATAATTAGCCCAATAGAACGCAGTAGTACATAATTAGGCCAGTATTTCTATATGAAATGAGTCCTCGTTATGTTCATTATACAACCTTCTAATTATTATTGTACTGCACAATAGTGAGACAAAGATCTCCTCTATGAAAATAAAGGTACATGCAATAAATACTGACCCCAAGATATTACCGTTCATCGCTTATACAATTATCTAAGTGGGCCACAGTGACTGTAGCTTTAGCTCAGTTGGTAGTTGTCCACTGATCAGAAGGTTGGTGGTTCAAATCCCACTCCTGACATGATCACAGGTGGGTTTTGTTGCTCCCACAGATGAATGCTGTCATTGCTGTCCTTGGGCAAGACACTTGACCCCCTCACCCCCAGTGTCTGCGTACACTGGTGTATGAATGTGTGTGTGAATGAGCTTTGAGAGCCTTGAACGTGGAAAAGTGCTATATATACCATTCTACGTGATCATTTACCATTTAGTTTATGTTCATAATATAAATCCTTGTATCGTATAAATCGCTGAATCAGTGTAAATAAATTGCAGGTCAAAACATAGTGTTTTTTTAACTTCTTGCTTTCACTTAATAGACAGACTTCATCCCCAGATCTTGCTGTTAATCCATAGACTGTATATAAATCCCCCTTAACTCTGAACTTTCACCAGATTTGCTGAACGATGTCTAGAGCAGCACTGACTCTATGTCTGGCTCTTCTGTCTAAACTTAACTACATCCTCCAGCTCCCACATTGGGCCAATTTAGTGCAAACCACCACAGGCCTGGCACCCACCCCTTTGCTTTACATCCACTAAAACAAGGGGGATGACGCGCGGGTGGCAACCGAATGAGGGACTTGTAAATCCCATAAGTGCAGACAGCTTAGTCAAGTGAGAGTGCTACTTAAAAAGTGATTGTCAGTGACTTCCACAGTCAACAGCTGTGGTTCGTAATGTTGTAGAGCTGTCAAAAGTGTCAAAACCATAGACTGTATGTATAAATGGACATAGCTAACCTGCTACCGCGTTCTAAATAGGAAGTGATCATGGGCGCGTTCCAGCTCCACCGACTCTGGCTCCAATTCACTTTACATTAGAAAACTGTGACCCCTCTCTCTGTAACTGCTGCTGTGGGTGACGTCACACTCACTTAGTCCACTTCTTTATACAGTCTATGTCCCTTAACTGCTGCTGTGGGTGACGTCACACTCACTTAGTCCACTTCTTTATACAGTCTATGGTCAAAACCCAATTTCAATAATAATAAGGAACACGGATTCCTATATTACAGTGATATTAAAAACAACATTAAATCGTAGTAATCTTTTCTATTCCCATGTGGCCTTATATCTGTGTAATGCCTCAGTGCTCCAGGTAGGTTCCATAGTGGTCCATGGGCGTGTACTAGTCTCATACTTTGTCTCTTCACCCTAAAACTTGTCTCCAGTTACAGAATTTTCTTTTGCTCTTGACAAAACTTGTATCTAGGTTTTTCCTCTTTGTTTACCATTTTTCTGACATCTTTTCTGCGTGCTTGTGGGCTTGCACTGTAGGACTCTTGGACTATAATTAAAGACATTCCAGACTTAACCTTAGCCCTCAGGCCCCAAAGCTTCACCCTAGCATTTCACAACCATTACGGGATATTTTCAGCGGCCTCTTCACACCTCTCACACGCACACGGCACCGCTTACACTCCATTGTAGTCTTTGACCCAAAACCTTGTATTGAAGACTACTAAAGAATCATGTGAACACCAGTGGAGCTGAACAGCGACTGCCCATCAACTCGATTTCTCATTCAGTTTTCCCATAGAAGTTTGAAACCTGCTAGAGGCTGATCAGCTCTATGGGAAGTAATGAGCAGAAAGCATCATTTCACTTATTATGTATTTCTGATGCCTTATTAACCAAATCGTTTTGCCGATTTTTAGGTTTTCAATATGTTTTTCTGACTAAAAAAAATTGGATATTAGTTACCACATTTTTATATAGCGCTTTTCCACCTTCAAGACATCGAAGTGCTTTACATCAAGGAACCACTCACCCATTCACACACACATTCCACCAGCGTATTGTAAGTGTCTTGCTCAAGGACACAACGACAGCATTCATCTGTGGGAGCTGGAATTGCGCTGTCAACCTGTGGGTCAGTGGATGTGACCGCTCAACCAACGATGTTTATGTCGAGACATAGCTGGTTAGCCTCTATCGTGCCTTTAAACTCTTAATATTTAAATTTTTACAAAAAGTCTATGGGAAAATGAATGGAATGCACATTTGGTATTGCACTTTACACTAAAAATATGGAGTGTTGATGCTCTAAACATAATTTAAGTGCTTTCTATTACAATAACAATAAAATTTTGAATCTTGAAAATGGGAAAAAGGAAGGAACTGTTGATCTCCATAGCGACGACAACTCTTTAACTCTAATAGAATGTAAGACTGTGTAATAATAAAACATAACATTTTCTTAATATAGTCAACTTGATATAGTTTACTTGATACTACAATTTTTCATATTTTCAAAACAGGATTCACACCTCTACTAGAATCTGCACTTAAAGGTCCTATATTACACAAAATTGACTCTTGTGAGCTTTAAGCCATGTTCTAATGCTGTTACCTCCTCAAAAACATACCTGGAGATTTGTTTTGTTTCGTTCACACATGTTTGAGTAACACTTTATTATTAGTCTGTCTACATCTCCAAAGCTCAAAATGCTCTGTTCCACCTTGTGACGTCATGAAGTGGCAGTGTTCAACTTCACAGCTCCTTTTACCTTTAGTTCAATAGAGATTGGCAATTCCAGGGCTGAAATTATCCAAATGATTCTAGTGAAGGGGGGTGGAGTTTAAAAACACAGTGGAGCACTTCCTGTATCCCCACATGACATCACAAGGTGGAACAGAGTGTTTTCAGTTTGAGAGAAGAACTCAGCCTAAATATGCAGGGTTTGTGTGTTAAACGTGTGTGAATGAAACAAAACACAACTCCAGGTCTGTTTGTGATGAGGAAACAACATTAGAACATAGATCAGGCAATAGCGTAATATGGGCCTTTTAAACCCACTTTGTCCAAACTAACAGAAGGCCCTGCAGTGTCTATGTGTGCACAGCTAATAATTAAAATAATGAGTGAATCATGTCTAGAATGGAATAACACAGTGTCTGTTTAGAAGGATCAGCATGTGTTTTGGTTTGTAATCCCGCTGTAGTTGGATGGTTAGCGCTTTAGCCACTGTTTACAAATGAAAAATATGACTATAAAAATTACAATTGCAATTAACATTTTAAAACCAATGTATGTTTGGGGTAACGTTTTTGTCTATAACTCTTTTGTCCTTTCCTAAAACAGTAAGCGAGAGCTAGCATCAACAAGTATAGATTCACAGACAGGTAACAGTGTGGGTTGGACTGGAGTGTTTTGTACAACTTAACATGGAACAGTTATATGTAGTATATGAATATTTTTTAAGTAGTTAGTACATGAAAAAGAGACAAATTACTAGTATTTTATTATCATTTTTGAATCTTGGTTTGGTGTGGTTTGAGCGTGACGTCTATGGCATGTGTATTGAAGTTACAATGTCTGACAACACAAACACAAACACTGTAAAATTCCATTACATTTTTAAAAAGCATGGTTTCAAATCTGTGTCTTTTACTGAATACACATTAATATTTCATTTTTTCTTCTTTCATGTTTAGTTGTGGACCCCCAAGCCCAGCCAGCACAGCCCCCTGCAGAGACAGTGAGCCCAGCCTCCTCCGACCTGCTGTCTGCTCCTCCAATAAGGCGAAGGAAAGAGCGCCCCCAGGTGTTGAACTTCACAGACGCAGAGATGGCCGGTGTGCTGCGGCCTAAACCGGGACGCTTGGACAGTCCCAGTAACCGCTACGCTGGTGACTGGAGCGGCTGCGGGGAGAACTACTTCCCTGTGGAGATGCTGCCCCCTGTCTGTCGGGAGGAGGCGGACTACGATGATGTGGCCTCGGAGGATAACGACGGTCCCGCAGAGGAGAAAAGTGAGGACGTGAACATTACGAGCGGGTCAGACCGGAGCTCAGAGTGTGTGGAGCAAGAACAGCCCCTGAGTCTGGAGACAGAGGCAGAGTTGGTGAAAGAAGAGGAGCAGAGCCAGACTGAGGCCGACACGGAGCAGCCCCCAGAGGAGCAGAGCCAGACTGAAGCAGACACAGAGCAAAGACTGCCCCTAGAGGAACGGCTGTGTGAGCACATCCTGCCCCCCCTCCCCAAAGAGCCCCAAGAGCACACCCCCCTCCCCAAAGAGCCCCGAGAGCACACCTCCCTCCCCAAAGAGCCCCGAGAGCACACGTACCAGGCCTACATGAAGATCCAGGACATCAGCCCAGTGCTTAGCAACAGAGTCAATCTGAGGGACCTGCAGGAGAGCATCGACACGCTCATCGGGAACCTGGAGCGAGAGCTCAACAAGAACAAGCTCAATGTGGGGTATTAACTTATATCAGTGTGGGGACTGGCTCTGCCCTCACCACAGTGTGGGACCTGATTCTGCCCTCATCACACTGTAGGGACCTGATTCTGCCCTCATCACAGTTTGGGGATCTGATTCAGTCCTCATCACATTGTGAGGACTGGCTCTGCCTTCATCACAGTGTGGTGACTGCCTCCGCCCTCGTCACAGTGTGGGGACTTGATTCTGCCCTCATCACAGTGTGGGG
>KN484047.1:0-15388 GCA_000787095.1 Periophthalmodon schlosseri
TGTTTGTAGGTTTGAACTAGACCAGGAGTTCATGCTGTCTAAAAGCCCTCTCTGCTTGTGGATATCCAAAATGGGCATTCAGTAGATTTAAGAGAGCCAAAAAACAGGACAACAGAATCCGACTCTAGAAAGAAAGGTGTAACCATTCCTTACACAGCTGGTGTGTCTGAAAAGCTTCAGAGGATTTTCAGAGAGCAAGAAATCCTGGTCTATTTCAAACCTACAAAACAATTTAGGATAGAAGCTGGTTCACCCAAAGGACAAAATCCTGAGCCACAAACAAAACAATGTGGTCTACTCCATTCACTGTAGTGAAGACTGCAGTGAGCGTTACATTGGAGAAACAAAACAGCCACTCCATAAGAGAATGTACCACCACCGTTTCAAGAGTTCCTCTGGACCCCAGTCTGCCGTACATCTCCATCTCAAAGCCACTAACCACTTCTTTGAAGATAGCGAGGTACAGATCTTAGCCAAAAGAAGAGAAAAGAAATGGTTTGAGGGGGGAGTTAAAGAGACATTTTTTGTTAGGAAAGACAAGGCTTCTTTGAAGAGGAATGGGGGGCTTAGACATAATTTATCTTCTATTTATAACTCCATCCTCAGAACAATAGTGCTAGCCAGTATGCTAATAGGTGTGAGAGCGCTCATTAGGGGCCTGAATGATTATGCAAAATGTGACTCAGGCACAGCTCACACTCACACCAGTGAAGTTCAATAGACCAAGCTAACAAACAGAAACTGGAAACAAGTAGGTCTGTTAGTTTCAGTGTAGTTAGCTTCTCCCTTCAGATAGATATAAAGGAAGTGTCCACCAGTGATCTGACCAGAACTGAAGAAGTAGCTGGATGAGCAGGGAAACGTCTTCACTCAAAAACTTTTTGTCCAGTTAACAGAAATGATTTTTTCTTTTCATACCTGGACGACTGAGGGATTACACAGATACTTTAAAGGTGCACTGTGTAATTTTTCTGGTGGGTCAACCACCTAGGCCTACTTGGAGGTCTCCATGGAGATGTACCTGTAATTGCACCCAGAATATTCCACAGTATGGCATATCTAGCTTGATGCAGTCAAGCAGATGACACCACCAAGTTACACATCAGATCTGTGGAGAGGAGAATCCACTGACTCTAAGAGTGCACGCTTTTAGAGTGTGTGTAACACTCCAGGCAAAGCAATATCATCTCCATGGAGAAAAGCAGGTAGTGTACCTCGACCATAAAATTGTCGGCTTGAATGGTCCATTATCAGTTTAAATGCCTGTGGGAATAGAAAAGTGCTATTGGAAGTGACCAATTTATTTTACAAATTTCAAACTACAATTACAATGAAATAGTTATGAGTCAAATGTAGGAAAAATGTTCTCCGTACTGGAGAGGCTGCAAAGAATCCCTCAGCTCATGCTCCTCTGTGACTGCACTAAATTGACTTGAATGTGAAAATTTACAAACCGCTTGTGTCTTTATTTCCCTTTCGTGCCTGTAGTGTTGCAGCTCAGTGCCCTCTGCTCAGCTCATAACAGTGGGATGTGCCTCATCAGAAGAAGCTGGGATAGTAATGCACACACTCACCAGAGACCTCCTAAGGCTAATAGAACGACTCTGGCTTTCCTCATGCTCCATTTACACAGGACTGGACCCAGAGCTCAGAGTAAACGCTACAAATCAGGCAGCATCTGGGGAATATGAGGTGGTGGACATGCAGTCTGGTAAACAAAACTGTACCACCTTCACAAAGACATAATATAAATGTTTTTGACTTTGGCTTGTGTTATTATCAGCAGTGGAAGGTAACAAAGTAAAAGTAGTAAAGTACTGTACTTTAGTAGAATTATTAAGTATCTGTACTTATGTACATTTGACAGTGGATACTTTTTTATTTTTACTTCACTACATTTGAGAGCAGGTATCTGTACTTTCTACTCCACTACATTTTTTTAACTGGACTGAAAAGTAAAAAGTACTTTTGAGAGCAGGTATCTGTACTTTCTACTCCACCTACATTTTTTAACTGGACTGAAAAGTAAAAAGTACTTTTCATATGATTTGAAGGGTTATTTTTACCATGTTCGTGGTAAGTTTTTGAGTTCAAGCTATGGCTTTGAGCAAACAAAAATAAATACACAAAATTCATAAGAAAAATTAAGTAATTGATTTCTATTTCAAATATGTATCTTAAAAAATAAATAAATAAATATCACTACATTCAACACTTGATATGTTAAATGTAGTGATATTTACGTGTGAAATAGTTTTACTTCTTATTCTTAAAGTAAATTTTTAAACGGGTACTTAAATACTTTTACTTAAGTAGATTTTTTCATGTGATACTTTTACTTGAGTAACTTTTTTTTTTACCTCTGTTTCTGTACTTTTAATTAAGTAACAAAGTTGAGTACTTCATCCACACTGGTCATTATAAGCACATCCAAAATGTTTTTACTTTTATTTTTTATATATTTTTATATTAGAAAAACATATCACTCACAAATGATACATATCTAGGAAAAGGTAAATGCATTCTAAATATAATTTCAGCTCCAAACATGTGCTCTCTAACTATTAATCTGGTTGTATAGTTGGCATTGTGCCAAGGACGACGCGACCCATGCCACGCCTCGTTATCCCAAACTCCAGAAAGTGTGCTGCGTCAGTGGATTCCCAGCCGTCAAACCTGGGATCGTGCGCTCACCATATCATCATCAGCGATATTGCGCTTTAGGACTGATAGTAACTCCCTATTCATTTTTTTTAGGTGTCATCAGTTTTTGCTTTTCCTACAATTTGGTTCAGTTAATCTTTTCTTCTGCTTCTACATTTTGTTTTGCTCAATTTAATTAAAATTTTTTTTGGTCATCTGTTGAATCTCCTCCTCATGGTTGGCGCTGTCTGGAACACGGACCTGTGCCTCTGAGAGTCCAGCTGTATTTTATGCCCTGTACCTGGTCTGACAGGCTGTAGGCTTAGGCTGGGTAACCTTTTAAAGAACTGAACGAGTGTATAAAGGTGGATCCAGATTTTAAACAGTGTAGTTATTATTAATGCAATTAAAATATGTTTTCCTGAAAAGGTAAAGTAAAAATGATTTAAATTAAGTGGAACCTGGCTCTTTGATATGCTTACCTGTGCACTTTATACTTAGGTTCTATTCCCAAACTAGATTTAGGGTGGCATCGTTGCAACACTTGTTTTCAACTAACGCTCCAAATTGTTAACCCCTCGATTGCCACAGATGGTCATCAATGGTTTGAAAGATCTCAATTAAAATGAACCGATTTATAGTTCTAAACATTAAACTACAATGTTCTACCAGTTTTGACGCTTTGAGACTGCATTATTTAGCTGTACTGTGCACTGACATGACTAGACTTTTTTCCCCCCAATCATTACCTCTCAAGACATTTTGAATTGTCTGTGTGTTGCTATGATCAAATTTAAGTTGAGTGTAAACAAAAAATGTACTATAATTGTGAAATGATAACTGTCTTTTGTAAATAATGAAAACAGTAGCCTTGAGAGTAAAAAAAAAACAAAAACAAAAAAAACACTGGAGAGTGCTTATCCCCTTTTGTGAACTTTCAGAGTGAAGAAATGTGTGCATGTTTTATAGAGAACTACCTCCAAGATTAACTTGTATACAACTCATTTCGATCTCTATTTAAATACTGTATAGAGCACAATAAACTTGTGTGTTGTAATTAAAATTTCTATAATGGCTTCAAAATCAGCAATGAAAAGCACACCTAAGTCAATGCAAAAACCAAATTATAGTTGTGTAAGAAAGTGTTCATTAACTTGTTTTTCTAACATTGCCGTGAAGGACAGACTGTGAAGAGACTTGATTAAAATATATTATGCTGTACTCTGGTATCACAATTTACATCAGTCTTAATAGACACTTGTGCAGGCAGTAATTGGAGCAAAAGTGTTGAAGTGATCAGGAGTGCTTGAGGGCTTAATAAGTAAATGTTAATGTGCTGGGAGACTAAATTAAAAACACTCCCTCCAGTGATTGCAAACCAACAATTTGTGAGTGGAGTTGTACAGTAAAAGTCTGCATGCTCCCCACTGGGTTCCCATTTGAAAAAGGCAACATCTCTTGATTGCAATGTACATATGCAAATCCTAAACTCGCTGATTTATACCGGCGCAAGTAACAAGCCATACGATAACAAAAGTTTTAATCAAAAGCCACACAAATAATTGTCACTTCAGATTCACCAGTCTATTTACCAAGTCTTTTATTCCCTTAATTATTGTTCTAATGGCAAAGTTCATAATCAGTTCAGGGTGCCCTTGGGAAACAGTGGTCATTAATAAATTAGCTTCACAGAACATCCAACAAAACATATTAGTAATTTAACAACAGTTTGGGAAAATGTAATAAAAACACAAAATCTGCTGATCAGGTGGTAACATTAGGACTGCTGCAAGGTGAAGAAAATTACAGATTAGGTAGCTTCTTAAAGGTCATTTTTTCTGGTAGGGTGGTCTACCTCCTTTGCCTGAAATGTTCCACAGTATGGCATTAAAAGACTTGGTTTTAATTACTCAAAAATACCTTGTTGCCACTCCAGAGATCTGATCTGTAACTTGTTCTGGTGGCATCATCTGCTTTAAGTTCAGTGACATACTTAATAATTACAGGCGAAGTAATAACATCTCCATGGAGACAAGCGATATCTAAAAATATGACAAATTCTAGAAGGCAACCAGTGCAGTTTTTGTATTATATAGAGCCGGTGGTCAAAATGTTATGCCTCAACGGCGCAAATCTCAAGGTCAGTCAACATGTTAATAGTTGCTCAGTGCTCGTACCCACTAATGCATAAAGGCTGGTGGCCATATATATTAAAAAATCTACTTCAATCCTTTCTCATGCCCCATATCTTTTTCCTTTTTGACATCTTATATACAGTAACTCAGAGGCCGTGTCAGCGTGTGTCCTTCATCTGAACCAGTAGGGGGAGTGGCGAGGCGAGCCCCAAACTAGAGGATGATTTGGTTTTTGAAGCTGCGGTTGAGGTCTTTGTGTGGGAGGACGATGGAGTTGAGTATAATGACCTCAGAGGGGATGCTCACATTACAACCTGCGGAGATAAAGCCAGACAGGAGTTAGTTCCTGCTCTGCCTCTACACACCACATAATATATTACACTTGACAAATAGGCTGTGCGTTTATGGAGGGGCTATACCGGCTTTTCATTATTTCTACAGATAATGCAAATGAATTGTCCCACATGGCCAAACAGATCACAAATAATAAATTCTAGAGGGCATTGTACAGTACTGTGTAAATGTCTTTTACAATGCATTTTTAGTATGCAACGACTTTAAAATGAATAAAGTGCACTATGTAACTTTTCAGGTGAAGGGTCTGCCACCTTCTAGCCTCCATGGAGATGTTATGTCTTTGTCTAGAATGTTCCATAGTGTGGCATTAAGCTTATTTATCTCAATGGAGACAAGATAAGTTTGCACATTTATCAATAAAAACACCAGAAATTAAATAAATGCAAAATAGATTAGTTCAATGAAACATCCAGGCAAACGAATACAGCTCTCATGGTGAAGAGCAGGTGGAGGCCCATACACCAGAAAAGTTACATAGTGCACCTTTAATAAACAACTCTGTAAATATGCCAGTTGGTATTGCTGGCATTTCCTGGAGCGATATGGTTATGGTCTTAAACAAATGTTAATCCTCTTTCCTGTGACTCACAAAATCTTTATCTCACCTTTATATCATCAATATGTCCAAAGTGCCACAGAATGTATTAAACACTTAGAAGTTTCTATATAATGATTTTTTTACATTGTTGTATTATTAACACAAAACAATATGAATAAAACACTGTATTTATTAAAATAGCCTTTACACATTTTTGCATTATTAACACAAAACAGTATGAATAAAACACTGTATTTATTAAAATAGCCTTTACGCTGTTTGATGTAACCTGCAATGTACAAAAAGTTCACTACACATGTTTGTGTCAGTTATAAACATGAATGCATTTCATTATTTAACACATCACTAATACATCTGAACAGCAAGGGGAGCATCTCTAAGTCAGAGGATCTTACCGAGAATAGTAATGGACGGAGTGAGTTTGCCTTCCCTGAACAACGTTTCGCTGTCGATTTTTGCATAAGGGTCATTGGGGTTGGGGTCACTCGGGGTCCCCTCCACTCGGGCCCATTTGCCGATGGTGCTTTCCCAGCCTACAATGCTGTTCAAAACACAGCAGTGATCCTAGAGAAGAGAGGTCACTATCAGTGTTTAAGTATATAGATTTTAAAACAACACCATAAAAATAGTCAGCTGCCTATTGTGGGAAGCAACATGTGACAAAAATGGAAAGGACAGCCCTCATTTAATGAAAGATATCAAATATGGGTAGATTTGTTATGTACTGATTTACTTATTTTTAAAAACTAAACCAGGGTTAACAGCCTGGGATTTATTCTGACAATAATGCAGATGTGATATTTTAGTTCATTGTGATATTAATTTTGCATTTGCCAGAATTTCTACACAAAAGCTAAATATAGAGACTTAGTGCTTTTTTGAAGCACATCCCAGATAACAAATTGTCCTTGTGAGCAAAACAATGCAATCAATATGTCAGATGAAGCCTAAACTCATTGTGGAGGCTCAGAGTCATCACTGGAGACATGAGATTAAATTAAAGCTGCGCACAAATCATTGGAAATGACAGTTTTGAAAGCGCGAACACAAGAATATTTATGCAGTGACAAAAAAGTTAAAAACGAATACAAAAAGGTGTCACAGTTGAGTTTTGGGAAATGTAACCAATAAAACAGTGATATGTCACAGTGTGTAAGCAGATCCATTTAGCATGTCTTTAATTTGTACTGTATAAATTTAGTCTTTGAAAACAGTGTGATTTATAATATATTAACTAAAATGTGTACTTGCTTATAAAGTTGATACAATTTACGACTGTTTCAAGTTCAAATCAAGGTTGTCAAAAGTATCAAAAATCAGATACTAATCGATAGGAAAACTAGTATCAAAACTAAATACAGGTAGGCAGGTATTGATACTAACAAAGATTCACAGGACAGAAATGAACGTTTCCTGAATAGCTTTGGAATGATCTTGATTTGTATCAGAACAAGTATAAGACCACATAGACCAGTATACGCCCTTGGACCCCAATGGAACCTACCTGGACGTCTGAGGGATTACCCAGACATAAAACTGCATGGTAATATAAAAGAAAGTACTATGATTTAATGTTGAAAATCACATTCTAATGTCTAAAGAAAGAGAGTTTTTATTATCATCATGGTATTAAAATCGGTTTTGAGTATCGAGTCTATAACCAGCAAGATGGATTCCTGCAATATTTGTGAGTTTGTCTGTGTTGGTGGGCAGAACTGGCTTCATCGGCTCCGCTTCTGCTGCTTGTTGTTAGCGATGCCGCACATAGCCTTTGTACAATCCGGCTTCGCTGCATGCTTTCGGGACAAACTCGGCCCCAAGTGTCCCCTCTGTTCCCGGCTGTCCCGAGGGGTGCAGTCAGCCAACCCCTGCCCGTGTTTGGCATGATACATGGGGTTGTCATGGTGCAGCTAAACCGAAGGGTCCAACTTCCTCTACTCCCTTGCACAACCGGTCCCTCGTTACAAATAGTAAACAAAAGGGAAAGCGCTAATTAGAGGCAGCCATTGGAGCTGTCAAATGGGTTTAACATTCTTGACCTGAACGAGTTTCCATGTCTATCAAGTCACGAGGAGTTACCATTCCCACTTAGATCCTCGTAGGACATCACAGAGGCACCCACTGCATTACAACAACAAAATTGGAGTAACTCCCATGTCCATAAAGATACTACAAAACGTGGAAAAGAGGGCAAAAAGTCCCTGCCACAACGTGACTAATCATCAATCAGCTCAGCCTCGACTGGTACAGGAACGGCGTCCTTCACTGAATAAGACCTTCCCCCAGCTCCTCGATGGTTCGTCTACGTTACGCCATGTAGCCATCCCACAGACTGAAACAAGTGCCACCCTGGAGCTCAAGTATTACGCATGAACACTGCTCACACACACACTGTCCAATCGTGCGGTGATAGTGCACATCGGCTCCAATGACATTAAACTACAACAGTCCAAGGTGCTGGAAATCGCTTCAAATTGCTTATAGACACAGTGCTAGCGTCGGGAAAACAATGCCTAATGTCTGTTCCAATTCCATCTCTCAGTTTCAATGACATGAAGTTTAGTTGGATCTGCTAACCTCACGTCTGTCTGAAGGGTTATTGCAGTCCTCTAGGAATTCCTTTTGTGGATATTTTTTTGGGATTCTGAAAGAGGAATAACCTGTTTGCCCGCAGTGGTATTCATTTAAATAGGGTCGGGAAAAAACTCATTGAGTGACAATATCAAACTAACACTGGAGTCTGCACCTAATAGGCCTACTGAGTGACTCCTTACACATAGGATAAACAGCATCTCATGTGTCTCTTTGACAAAACCAGCGCCCCCCGGCTGAGATTCTGCATTAAAACAAATTAATGTGCATATTTCACATAGAATATCTTGTAGACATGAAAGAAATTAACGGAGGTCATGTAACTTGGTTGATATCAATATTACTAACAAACCTAATTCCCAGGTGATCCCAGTGAAACTCAAATAAGCCTAGTATCCCTAAAGAGTCAGGCCTATTTGATATGCAAAACTTCAAGACAAGTAAGGGACTGGGAATTATACATATGAATGCATGTCATTAAAGCCTGGGAAAATCAAATATCCAGACACATTTGTATTTTCTGAAATTTGGCTGTCAAAACAGGATAACAAATGCACTTTTGACATGGGAACCCAGTGTAAAATTCCATATGGTTTCCATCAACTTTTTTGATTGGGATGATATGAAGAGTCACTGTGCCAAAGTTCACATTACTACAGGATACAAAGTATTTTATTTGCGAAAAACGTGCAGAAGGTAAGAGCATGCATTTGTGCAAACAAAGGTTTGATTGGTTGACGTTCCATGTTTTTGAATCGCTTTCAGCGAGAGCCATCCCAGACTGATAATGAGTAGAACTCAATTCAGAGAGCTACACATATCTGAACTGGTTATAGAGTCTATTCAAAATCCATCCATCCATCCATCTTCTTCCTCTTATCCAGGGCGGGGGCAGCAGTCTAAGCAGGGACTCCCAGACTTCCCTCACCCCAGTCACGTCCTCCTGCTCCTTCCGCTGGGACATGCCCGGAACACCTCCTTAGGAAGGCGTCTAGGAGGCAGATGCCCGAGCCACCTCAGCTGGCTCATCTCGACGTGGAGGAGCAGCGGCTCTACTCCAAGCTCCTCCCGTGTGACAAAGCTCCTCACCCTATCTACAAGGGAGCGCCGAGCCACCCTGCGGAGGAAACTCATTTCGGCCGCTTGTATCCACGATCTTGTCCTTTTTGTCATTACCCAAAGCTCATGACCATATGTGAGGGTAGGAACACAGATTGACAGAGAGCGAGAGCTTTACCTTTCGACTCAGCCCCCTTCTTTACCACAACAGGCCGATACAGCGACCGCATCACGCGCCGATCCGCCTGTCAGTCTTACGCTCCATCCTTCCCTCACGCGTGAAGGCCCCCGAGATACTTGAACTTCTCCACTTGAGGCAAGGACTAGCCACCCACCCGGAGAGGGCATTTTTCAACCTTTTTGCGGTCGAGAACCATGGCCTCAGATTTGGAGGAGCTGATTCTCATCCCAGGCGCTTCACACTCGGCTGCAAACTGCCCCAGTGCCTGCTGCAGGTCCTGGCTCGATGAAGCCATCAGGACAACATCATCTGCAAACAGCAGAGATAAGATCCTGTGGTTCCCGAACCGGACCCCCTCCGGCCCCTGGCTGCGCCTAGAAATTCTGTCCCTAAATACAATACAACAGAACCGGAGACAAAAGGGCAGCCTTGGCGGAGTCCAACATGTACTGGAAACAGGTCTGACTTACTGCCGGCATTGCAAACACAGCTCCTGCTCCGGTCATACAGGGACCAGACAGCCCTTAGCAAAAGGCTCCGGACCCCATACTCCCGGAGCATCCCCCAATGGACACCACGAGGGACACGGTCGAACGCCTTCTCCAGATCCACAAAGCACGTGTGGACTGGTTGGGCAAACTCCCATGAATCCTCAAGGACCCGAGGGAGAGTATAGAGTCCAGTGTTCCACGACCGGGACGAAAACCACACTGCTCCTCCTGAATCAGAGGTTTGACTATCGGTCGGATTCTCCTCTCCAGTACCCTGGAATAGACCTTACTGGGGAGGCTGAGGAGTGTGATTCCCCTTCCCCTGTAGTTGGAACACACCCTCCGGCCCCCCTTCTTAAACAGAGGGACCACCACCCCGGTCTGCCACTCCACAGGCACCGTTCCCCACTGTCTATTCGAAATCAAGTTTGAAAATTTTGTATGGTGACAACACTAGTTCAAATGTGCTTACTTGTAGTGTTGCATTATGGAGAATGATGGATTCTCGTACTCTGACCCCAGCACCGATCGTCACTCCCATCCCGATGGACACATTTGGGCCCAGCTGCATACAGAATAGACTGTTACAATACAATGCACTTTGAACATTACCATTAAATGCACAGCAGCAAAGCATTTCCTTACTGTTGCTGTGGGGTCGATATTTGCAGTTGGATGAATGTAAACATTACCTGTAAAATATAAAATTAATCCTTAATACATTTGTGTTTATATAAAAAACAACTACTGTCAAAAAATAAAATAAATAAATAAATAAATAAATAAATAAATAAATAAATAAATATTACCACAAATAAATAAATAAATAAATAAATAAATAAATAAATAAATAAATAAATAAACATTACCACTTATTTTGGGGCCTCCCTCCTTATTTGTGGCCAGGCGTTCAGGGTGACTTGTGTGATACTGGTTGAGGTACAGTCGACTTGCATAAATTGCAGACCTGAAGAAATACATTATTAATAACAACTGAATGTTATACAGTTGCTGTAGAATTTAAATAAAATTCCTAATGCAGGGATGGAAACAACATGAAAATATGATCTGTAAATGTGAGTTTTAATTCAGTGTGATTTTTGTAACATTGCATTCCACACAGATATTGCTACAAACTTTTTTCTTGTGTGTTTTTCTTGCTAAAATCACAGACACTCACCCTGCTGATTTAATTTGGCTCCAGAAGCTGAGGGTCTTGTACACGTAGAGTTTGCCTTGTCCCGCCAGAGCAGTGAAAATGTCCTGCTCCAGTCGTATGTGTTCTGCTCTATGCCACCCATTGTTTGGCTCCTCTCTGCAAAAGACACATCTTCAGTTATCGGCACAACCCAAAACTACATTCAGTTGAAAACTATCCAAAAACAACTTAAAGGTGAACTATGTATTAATTCTGTTGAATGGGCTGTCATCTGCTTGTCTCCATAGAGAGGTTATTGCTTTGATAATAAACTAGCTTACGTTTCTTCATTTACATGTGTTTTTATTGCTGAAAAATACCCTGAGAGCTGTGAGCAGGGTTGCTTTTCACAGATCAAACCTGGCCTGATAATGTCATCTGCTTGTCACCATGAGGATATATGTTTAGTGCCCTACTTTGGAAGAATCCAATCAAAGCAATAAAATCTCCATAGATATTAGCAGGTGGCGGACACCAGAAAAGTTACAGTGTACCTTTATGTACTTTTCATAAGTTCATCATTTTCTTCCCTAAAGCTGAGCCTGGAGAATAAATAAGATGCATTTCTCTCAACTTAAAATGCAAGACCGCGTTGATGGGGTCAGTGCTGACTTGATAGCAAAGCTGATTACCTAGTGTCCAAAACTTCAGGCAAGAGTCCACATGCTCCATATTAAATCAGCCCAAGTCTCTGATATAGTGTATTGTGAGAGCCCCAAGATGAAACAGGCTCTTAAAATATTCATTTCATCAATATTTAACAGATACCAACCCATAATCGAAGTTTTACTGAAAAGCAGGGGAGTTGCTTTAAGGCAAAGTGGTTCCCGTGAGATCTTGTAGTATTAGGCATATAGTTTCTAACAAGAATCTATGATGTGTTAAGGAAAAAGGTGCAGATTGAGTGCAGAGTTTGCAGAAGTGAGATGGGTGAAACTGGGTGACCCTAACATTGCTTTGGATGACCAGAAGTTAACTTAAAATTAAACTTAAAACAAATCGCATAGAATTTAATTAGGAATAACAAAGTGCAAAGTCTATTGTGCAAGTCACTGTGGTTGAATACATTTTGGGAGGGGGGGAACAAAGGAAAGGAATTACATCTAAATTCTCACTGGAAGCTCACTGCTACTACAAAATTTACAAGGTTACCTAGACTAGACTAGACAAGAATACTACTTTTATTACACAGTATGCAGGGAAAACTAAGACTGAGCCAAACCCATAGTTCCTTTTGAATTGTAAATGTGTTAAAGAAAAACAATGCCTCAAGGTTTATTATTTGCCTATCCATGGTGTTTAACCATGGATAGGCAAATAAATATCAAAACCAGTAAATAATCTTATTAGAACAGGTATCGATACTTCTTAATAAATCACATGAATAAAACACATTTTGAATGTTTTAAATTGTTTTAAATTATCTTGATATACAAGACAAAATATAATATTAAAGAAATTATTTGTTTGCATTGAAAATGACATTCTATTGTTTAAAAATGATTGTTGTTGTTTTTATTATGAATTTGTTCATTAGTAGTTGTTTGAAATGCAATGCAAATGTCCAATACACCTTAACTACATACCTTAAAGTGTATAATGCAAGAATTGTACAGTACGCATTAAACCTGATAAACTGATGTCTAAAAAATTGTGCATACATCAGGTCGGGTCAAGAAAAAATGTATATGTTTGTAGAACAAAATGCAATGAAATGCACTGCAAACTACACCATGACTAGCAAACAAAGCTTTAAGAGACAGAGTAGCAAAAGCTGGCACACCACATAAGACATTATGATATTGTTTCCATAGGGCTCACACCACACAGTAAGTGCTCTAACCACACCGTGCAACCTACACAAACCAACTTACCCATCGTACGGATATCTGATGAAGTAACAGAAATCATGGAGGAATGGAGAGGGAAGAGGAGAAATGAAGAAAACAAAAGTGATGGTAATGTCCATGCTTAGAAGGCACACAGAAACATGACTCACAACAACATATCCTGCTGATTCTTCTGGAAAACTGCCCCAATATGCTTAAAGATGTCCGGGTTAAACAGGTAGATGCCACAGTTGATAATGTCGCTAACAAATGTACTGGGCTTTTCAACGTAGTGCTGGATCTAGAGAAACAGGTATTATGGAGTTAAGTTCATTTGATTTATATTAAAAGCACACTACCTTAACTTTATTTTAATCATAACACTATAATCATTTTAGTATTAGGAATATTTTATTGATCCCTGTAGGTAATTTGTCCCTGGCATATGATCTTCAGCAAGGATTTTCCCTATTGAGCATGTATTTTTTTTTTTTAACTGATTGATATAATCAACACATTACGTTACAGTCCTTTGAGTCAAAAAGACAAAATGAAATAAATACAATTGTATATGTTTCACTTGTAAATCTAAACTAGTATTTCCAAATCTGGATTATATTCCATTGGTGATGAAGCTAATGACATAGGGTTACCTCATTTGTTTCTTCATTTGCAACAATGCATCCATAATTTAGGGACTGCTTTCTGTTTGCCTAAGAAAACAAAAATTTAAAATTTAAAATGAATTCATTCAACTTTTGAAGCACTGCTAATTTTGCTAGTCTTACTGTAGTGCCGAGGATTACAAAGCTGTTTGGCTCTCCGTGTTCCTTTTGAAAATTGAGCAGTTCGGTGAGAGGAAAAGCTGAACATACGTCTGCGTTGAGAACAAAGAAAGCCTCTGGGTTTCCCGAAACTATCTGATCTCTGAAGTGATAGATACCCCCTCCAGTGCCCAAGGCCGAATACTCCTGTAAATACCTGCAGTGCACAGAAACAAAACAGCCATTATCAACACAAGGAATAATAGTATTGTTTTTTTTCTAGTATCCATAACCTTCAAGCCATGACATTCTAGAATTTGTTGGGATAGTGAGTAGTTAGTTTCATAAGGAGGACACAGGCCTATATAACGTAAAGCGCTTGACTTCTGTTTGGAAATCCAGAAACATCCATATATGTTAATTTATTGGGATCACAGAATTTATACAAGATAAAAAATAAATAAAACTTGACTGAATGCTGAAATCCTGACAAATCTTGTGTTTGAGTAGTAACTCCATGTTTTAATGATAAAGTCAAGTGGATAGTAGCATGTAGCATATATGACTGGTAGGTACACTACAATAAGAGTGGGGTATTGGCTAGTATCAGAAGACCTACTGGTTCGGTTCAGGGAGGAAAGTAGCACAGAATTTAAAACACAACAGGAGACAGGAATATGGTGCAGGATGTGAAGTCAAGGTTTCTGCAGGGCATTAAAAATCATTACATTTAATTTCAAGCGGCATTAAAAAAACTGGCAGTTGTGCCAAGATATTACTAGTATCTAGTTAACATTTATTACATTCAATTAAGTTAATTTTGCTGTTGTAAATGTTGTGTGTAGCACGACCCCAAACATTTCTTAGTAGTGGTATACGCCATATATGCCCCAAATGTTAATTTCTCACCGGCAGGAAGTCATTCCTGGGGTCCCAAGAACCCCCATTATGTGCTTACCTGATTGAAATTTTGAATTGCTGCTGTGCATTGGCAAGAAATCTGGTCAATTCTTCATTAGGTTGGTAAAAGCCGATAAGCAAAATTTCCTTCATATTTGGGACCTGTAAAACATGTAACACATGTCATGTGTTCAACCAAATGTACAAGGAGAAGCAGGGAAACCTAAGTATCACTAAAAGATATTTATTTATGATTAGTCATGATACAGATACTCACTTTGGCGCATGCCTCTATGTGATGTTGCAACATGGGAACTCCAGCAACAGGAAAAAGGGGTTTGGGGACTTCAAATGACAAAGGCCTGAACCTGGTGCCTGGAAGAGGGAAATATGTATCACGTTCACGAGCAATTAGGTTTTTTTTGTTTGTTTGTTTGTTTGTTTGTGTTTGTTTTATGTATTTATTATGTCATTTAAATTAAGTAGTATTTGGACAATCTTTATGGATGCAATTTGATGATAAACTGTATAGAGAGTGTAACCTTACATTACAGGCTGTTTCTGTCGTCCTTTTGAATAATAGTCTAATTAAAATTCACCCAAACTACAAGATATGTGTATACCATGGAGAATAAAACCATGGAAAAAAAAAAAAAAAAAAAAAAACGGGGAAAAGATTC
>KN484049.1:480-11558 GCA_000787095.1 Periophthalmodon schlosseri
ACACACACACACACACACAGACACTCACACACACACACACACACACACACACTCTGCCCTCTTCCCTCTAATTAAAACACTCCGGGACCCCCACAAAAACAGTGAGGACACACAGCTAACCACATGACACATACTTGCAGATAGATGCGATGATCACGTGGGAGGTACATCTATAAACAGCAGCTGCGCCACGAGATTTACAGCGAGATTAGTAATAGTCAGTGATTCAGAGGTTAAAGGTGTTTAAAGGCTTGGAACCCTCATTATGACATGGCGTTTTATTGGGTTAAAAAAAAAAAAAAAAAAAGAAAGAGGAGAGAAAGACTGAATCATCCTCTCAGAACATTCTTCCCTGCGCCGCAAGAGGGCGCTGCGCAGGTCCCGCGCTCACCTGGCAGCGGCTGCGCTTAAACTAAGTGAAAAAAGTAAAAGTAAAAGTAAAGCAGGAGATGGATTTGCTTGGGAGACACAAACGCCTCAAAAATATTTTAAGCAGGACAAAGTAAGTAACGAAATACAGCCCAAAAGTGTTTTGAACAGTTAAAATCGGCTTTCGGGGTTTCAAATCTTTACTCATTTTACGCGCAGAAGTTGAATTATGTGGAATAGCCTGACGGGATGACACAAGCCCACGGGCTCATTTAAAGCGAGCCAATAATGCGGCTTCGTTAAGAGCAGTAAATAATCCACACTTACCTGATCCAGGAGGGGAAAAAGAGTCGCCTACATCTCCGCTCTCGGAGGACGCACACGCGCAGGGAGGAGGATTTCACCGCCGGCCGCAGGTAAAGATCCAAACTTGTTATGTGCGTGGAGCCGCGCGTCTGGTCCCTCAGCAGCGCTCGCTTCTCTCTCGTCTTTCTTTATTGACTGCTCCTGGAGTTGTAGGGAACCTTCCACAGCTCCACATGAGCGAGCGTGAGCGCGCCCCCGCGGCCTGATATGGCTTTATTGTCCTCCCACTTTTCCCAGGGGCTGGATTAGGGGATTCAGGTGGGAGTGCTTTGGATGTTGAAAATAGTTTAGTCATGTAACTTTTTGACTTTACGACTGAGTAAGAAGAAAAATGTTTTATTGTAACCACAACAACAGAGAAACTTTAGCACGAAACAGATAAAATGTCAGTCTCCTTGTGCAGCCTGTAACCGTCCACTTCAGGAGTTTAAGATCTGGCAAGACAAGTTTATTTACAGCACAACCCGTACACAGAGTAAATCAAAGTGTTTTACAGAATAAGAAAGATATTAAAATCACAATACAACAAATCAAAACATAAATAATCATCATAAAATGAACATTAAAAGAGAAGAGGCAGAATAAAACCCTTTCAGTCACAGCAGATAAACAGAACTGAGCCTGGATTTAAACATCGTCAAAGTCGAGGCCTGTCTCACATCTTCAGGAAGAATGTTCCAGGTTTTAGCTGCACAAAATTGAAACACTGATTAGTCCTGGTTTAGCCCTGGTTTAGTCCTGGTTTAGTCCTGCTTTAGTCCTGGTTTAGTGCTGTTTTAGTCCTGGTTTAGTCCAAGTTTAGTCCTGTCTTAGTCCTGGTTTAGTCCTGCTTTAGTCCTGCTTTAGTCCTGGTTTAGTCCTGTTTTAGTCTTGGTTTAGTCCAAAGTTTAGTCCGTCTTAGTCCTGGTTTAGTCCTGGTTTAGTCCTGTTTTAGTCCTGGTTTAGTCCAAGTTTAGTCCTGTCTTAGTCCTGGTTTAGTCCTGCTTTAGTCCTGCTTTAGTCCTGCTTTAGTCCAGGTTTAGTCCTGGTTTAGTCCTGACTCAGGACTCAGGAGGTCGGTCTCTGAAGTCCTCAGACTGAGATGGTTCACGTGGCTCTAACATGTCAGAGGCAGCAGCTTCAGCTCTAAACTTTTCTGTAGCTGACGTAGTGTCTGTCAGTGTTGGGAAGTAACTGAAAACAAAAATACACTTTCTGAATATTAATAAGGAGTAACTGTTTCTGGTACAGTTACTCTTTTGTTTGGTAGTATTCAGATTACAGTTACTTTACTAAATTACAACAAATACATGGCAGTACTTTATCATGTAGTTTTGGCTTTGACCTGCACAGTATCAGTGAGAATAAATGAGACATAAATGAAGAACAAATGGGAATAAAATAAAGCTGTTTGTAATAGCTCATGTTTTTACTCTATAATATAATGCAACTTGTCACGTCAAGTCAAATTTATTTAAAAAGCACATTTAAAAACATCCACAGCTGCCTAAAGTGCTGCACAATATAAAGTGCAATCTTAAAACAATAAAACAAAAACAATAAAACGTGCAAAAATACAATAGAACACAACAAATACAAAACAAAACAAGAGTCCAGCTCAGCTCGTGTTTAAACCCTGTGCAAACAAATGAGTTTTCAATAAAGATTTAAAATTATTTAAAGATTGTGCTGTTCTAACCCAGAGTTGGACTGTTCCAGAGTCTGGGACCTGCCACAGCCAAAGCCCCGCCCCCTCGAGTTTGGAGTAAAAGTTCAATAATTGGCCCTTGTGACAAAATACGTTACAAAACATATTAATTTGTCTTTCAGTAATCTGTAACTAAATACATTTTCAAAGTATTCCTCCCGTCACAGATTAGTGGCATTCACTGTAACAATAGTTTATTCTGCAGCAGAAATACAGAAAACTTCCACATCTGTTTAGAACTAATATTTACATGAACAAAGACGACATGAAAAGCTGTTTTAAAGTCAGAATCTAGAGTCATGGTCCAAACATTCTGCGGTGCGGTGTGGTGCCGAGAGCCTTGATCAGACCAGTGTTTGGGAACCGAGCGCTGGGGGCAGAGGCCATCAGATACAGGAAACGCTGCACATATCTCCGCCCTGCGCTCTGATTGGTCCATTGTCTCGTAGGTGAGGACAGGTCGCACGTCCCCTGTGGGCGCTGACATCTCCAGACGCTCGTTCGTGGACCGAAAACACGGAGCTTTCATCGGAGGTGGCGGAGCGCCCCCGCCCGCGTCACCTGGCGGGCTCAGGTGGCCCCCGTGCGCCGACAGGTAAACGTCATCACCTGCGAGTCTGCGGTAATTAGGAGGTCACGACCCCTGAGCTCTGGTTATTGTTGTCCCGGGGCGGCGGGGCTTGGCAAACTGAAGCCGGGCCAGAGTCAACCGCTCTCAGGAAACTTTGCCTTCTATTCAGGCACTTCTCACGGGCCGGTCCTCGCTCAGAATACAAGGAAATGCCACTGTGGAGAGGCAGCTGCTTTATGGGCCGTAAAAGCCGGTGCAGCACAATCCGCTGTTTTATGCCAGCGTCCGCGTCACACCGAACGCCAACACTGATTAATGAAAAGGGGAATTAACTGGGCATCGTGAACAACAACTCAGAGCTTGTCCTTTCACTTCTGCAGTTTGTGACTTTTTAGTCTCTAAATTACTTCTGAAACTTTCTAATACTTATAATGTCCATCCATCCATGTCGTTCCTCTTCTCCGGGGCCGGTCGCGGGGGCAGCAGTCGAAGCAGGGACTTCCCTCACCCCAGACACTTCCTCCAGCTCCTCTGGTGGGACCCGAAGGTGTTCCCAGGCCCTCCCCCCAACACTTCCTCCAGCTCCTCTGGTGGGACCCGAAGGTGTTCCCAGGCCAGCCCAGAGACATAGTCCCTCCAGCGTGTCCTGGGTCGTCCCCGGGACCTTTAATATGTAAATATTAAAGGCGCATTGTGTAACTTTTCAAGTATCCAAGTGTCAAGGGTCCACCACCTGCTCGTCTTATAAGATGCTACGATTTCTTTGCTTAGAATGTTACAAAGTGGCATTAAAATGATCTATCTCCATGGAGACAAGTGGTTGATGTCATCAGGCAAAGTTACAGGTCTAATCTGTGGAGAGGCGAGTCTGCTCACTGTAAGAATATGTTTTTGAAGGTATTTTTGAGCAAAAGAAAATAACATAATTGAATAAATATGTTTAATATATATGTTTAATGCTGTATTTCTAAACAACCGGAAAAGTTACATCGTTTACCTTTATGGTTTAATATTGAAACCTTCTGATGACAAAGTAATGAAAAACGGAAAAACTACTCGTAAAAGCGCTCGTCCAGGACCGCGAGGAAAGACTCTGGCTGAGTTAAACTCCAGCCCGATGAGTGTGATGAGTTTGACCTGTTTGGGCCAGTGCCAGCCTCTTGATGATTATTATTCTATTTGCCTGAGAACCTGTTTCACTAAAGAAATCAGCATTAACGGCATTGTTCTGGAACCTTTGCCATTCTTAATGTCACTTTGAAGTGGGTCTCGGGTTATGTGAGGGTGAGGGCTGTGAGCTGCCCCCTCCCTGTACTTACACACTCGTAACGACAGCTCACGCCAACAGAAAACATAACATGACACGTGCGTTCGGCACAACTTCTGCTGTGGGTTTGAGTCGTGTGTGACGGCCGCTGCCGCGACGGCCGTTTCGCAGAGAAGAAACGACTCTGGGCGTAATGAAATCAAAACAACGCATTTTATTTGCCCAGATGCTCCAATTATTCCCTTATGTAGATCATGGTTCAGTCGCTTTTAAAACTGGACTAGCTGTTTGTATGTGGTTTTCTTGTTGCAGTATTTAACCAGTTCTTGGACTTGAATTTATCACATTTTTTGTCTATATGTGTTGACCACTGCTGGTTATTTCCTGGTTTATCTGCTATTTTTAGACGTGGTTTATTTAAGAGTCAGTTTTTCAGTTTTAAATATGTTTTTTTAGTTCATTTTAACGACACTTGTAAAGCTAAACCCTGTGTGACGTTTGACGTGCACTGTTTGGTTCTTCTGCTGTTGTGATCTCCGCAGGATAAACAGGTCCTTGTGACTTGTGTTTCGATGCTCAAACTCGCATAGACAAAGTGACCGCCGCACCTGGGTTTGATCTGGGAGGGGGACAGGGCGCTCGGTCTGGGGGAGGCCTTCGTAATCAACCCCAGCTTCCTCCTCAGATCTTTTCACTCAGTTCCCTCCCATCACGTGCGCTCGGGGAGAGCCGACCGACAGCCGCCTCTGTTTCTGGTCAGACGCACGACCTGATAAGGAGGGACAGCGGAGAGAGAGAGAGACGGACCGTTCCCGCGTACTGCCCTCCGTGTCTGCACCAGTCCACGCGACAAGAGTGCGTTTTTGGAGGTTGTTGTCATCTACATTAAGGGGGTTCTTCCCGCTTTGAAATACAGGGGGTCACAGACTCGCAGACAGACTAGTGCATCAAGGAACGAGCACGAGGAGCCAGAGACGAGAACCAGACTCAGTAGAACATTCTCGGGCTCTGTGGTAACATTAGCGATTAAAGAAGAATTTTTAAAAGACAAGGTCAATTTTAATCGCACTTAACAATCGATATTAAAGCTTCTATGTTACGCAAAACTGACTCTTGTGAGGTTTAAGCCATGCTATAATGTCGTCATCTCTTCAAAAACATACCTGAAGTTGTGTTTTGTTTCATTCATGTCTTCATCTCCAAAGCTCAAAACGCTCTGTTCCACCTTGTGATGTCATGAAGCGGCAGTTTTCAACTTCAAAGCTCAAAAGCTCTGTTCCACCTTGTGATGTCATGAAGCGGCAGTTTTCAACTTAACAGCTCCTTTTACCTTCAGTTCAGTAGAGATCGGCAATTCCAGGGCTGAAATGATCCAAATGATTCTCGTGAAGGTGTGTGGAGTTTAAAAACACAGTGGAGCACTTCCTGTATTACCACATGATGACATCACAAGGTGGAACAGTTATTCAAAGCGCTTTATAGACCAGTGTATGAAAGTGCCCCCTGATGAACCACTATCACAGACTTTGGCCTGTTTAAATCCAGGCTCAAAACGTATTTATTCAGACAGACTTTAATGCTTATAATGCAGTGACACTTTGTACAAGACTTTAACGCTTATAATGCAGTGACACTTTGTACAGTTTGTTTTTATTTCATTGTTTAATGTTTTGAATGTTCTTATATCATTTTGATTTGATTGTAAAGCACTTTGGTCACCTCGAGTGTTGTAAAAGGCTCTATAAATAAAGTTTAATTGATTTCGAGAGCGGGATTCAAACCACCAACCTTCGGATCAGTGGGCAAACGCTCAACCAACTGAGCTCCTCTATCACTGAAAAGGCAAAAACGCAGGGATCTTTGTTTGCAAAATGTACTTATACTTCAATCCGAAAGAAACATGATTGAATTAACTGACATGATGAAGAGAATCACTGAACAAACGGTAATATTCGGTTCAGTTACACGACCATCACATTCTATTGGATTTGCTGATTTTGTCCTTGTCTTTCCCTTTGAAACGATATCAGTAAATAGTTTGTTTTTCAATCTAAAAACAGCCGATAACATGACTTCTGTGAACCCTGACCTCCGCATGTGTCCAGACCGTGAGGGCTGTTAGCGAGGAGGTGTCTGCCACTGTCCTTTGTCCCGTGGGGAAGGAGGAGGAGGAGGAGGGGGGCAGTTCCGACTCCTCTTAGGATTTCCTGAGACTCCATAAAGAGGATTATTGGCCCACAAAAACAACACAGCCACCCCATCGCACTCACTTTTACCTTCCTGCCCAGCTGCTACGGTCATTACTAACCCCAAATACTGTCCCACTCCGCTTCAGACTCACAAAGGACCGGACAACGGCGGCTTTTTCTCATCGTTTAAAGCTACGGCAGCTTCTTTCTCTTGTCGAGCTTTAGTCCGCCGCAGTCTCCTCATATGTGAAATGAATTATAAATGATCTCAGCCAATCACTGGAAACTCAATTCAATCCGCTGATGACAAATTCAAGGGAAAAATGATTTCGTACCAAGTTGCGGCCGGGCACAGGGCCTCGGAGGGGAGCCGGTGTGTGCGCACGGAGGGAGCTGCTCGTGTGGCAAGAGCGATCACACAGTTAATATTCAAAGGCCTGGGACTGTTGTGAAGAAGGCACTAAATAGAGTCTGACAAAGCGCGTCGTTGGGACAAAGCGTCCCTCTAAGGCGTGTGTGTAGATAGCATGAAGTGCGGAGAGCGGTGGGGTTTTGCTAGGGTGGCCATGTTTGGAGCGTATAGTGAGTTATTAAAGCGGGGCCTCCTGTTTTTCCTCCCCCACTGCCGCATTAACACCAAACCCGGCCAAACCAAACCACAAATACTTCAATTGCTCCTCTGACTTTTATGTGTTTTATTCAGCGTTTCATGAGGCACCAAAGCCCCTGTGCAGTTCATTTGTTTGATAGAGCAGTAACAAGTCTGTTATCTGGATGGGACGAGCCAACACAAACACGTAAACAGTAATTACAGTATTACATAAAACTTTAAATATTGATTGTAAATGGTTAGTTCTTTGTATTGAATAAAGCCTCAAATTCCTTTCTACATCACTACACACACATTTTACTGAGCACACACACAGGAGCTTCAAGCTCCTAAAACCAATTATTCCCCCCAGCTTTTCTGTGCCAACCAGTGATGTCACCCACACAGAGACAGTGGGACGTTGGCTCGCTGCCGGGAGCTGCCGTGTTGGAGCAGAGCGAGGGCAGAAACAGGAGCTGGGTTCTGGCTGAACTTCATGTTGTGGTGAAGATTAACCTCAGCGTTCTGCCTAAAGACGACCTGGTCCTGCTGTATCTGCTTCAGATCCGAACGAGCCGATGTTTTAAAAAAACACAGCGAGTTATGGACTACAGGCCCTAAAGAGACTCCCCTCAGGAGCAACCTGCCCTCTCCTCGCTCCCATCACTTCCACCGGCTCAGTGTGCCTACGCTCAATGTATTCACCCTCACTAAACGGTTGCATAACAATGCAGCCCGGCTTTTGCTCTGGGACGAGAGCTGTTGGTAAAACATGGCGTCCTCGGGCCTCGGTCTCACGAGCTGCAGGCCAAGACTGTGGTGGAAGCTTCCTGCAGCTGAAGTGTCTTCTGACACATGAGTTTATTGATACGTTTCACTTAGATTGAGCTGTTTCTGACACAAGGCGTCTTTAGTGAACTCCTTCAGAATGTGACAAGAACCGTCATTGTAAACGTCTGTAATAAATGTTTTATTCAAAGGTCTTCATGACTCTGAATGTGACAGCACATTGACTCAGTGGGACACAGTAAGGCCTCACTCCAAGGGCTTCTTTGTGCTCTGTGGAAGTCACGTGTAAACCTGATGCCCTTCCTTCCTCTCTGTGTCTGAGGAGATGTGTCACGCAGACGGAGAAAGAGACTGAACAAAAGGATGAGAGCGAGATGGCCAGCTGAGTTATTTGGTCAAACCAGTCAAATGGACAGAGCGGCTGTTGCTAGGCTCTGTGTACAGAGAGAGAGAGGGAGAGAGAGAGGGAGAGGGAGGGAGAGAGGGAGAGACAAACAGAGAGAGGGAGGGAGGGAGAGACAGGGCCTTCTGGGCGCGCTCAGTGAAAAGAAACAGGCCTTTTTACTCATGACAACAGACCACTCGAGACGCACTCAAATCAGTCACAATTAGCATTATCAACCATTAGCCCCACCAAAACCTCCATTACCCGCTGAGAGGGCTAATTAATGATCTACAAAGGCACGAGACACAGGGAAACGACAGGAAAGAAAACAGAACATTAAACGGACTGCTGAGCGCCAATCATCTGCAATAACTCCCATTTTACACCTGTAATTAACCAAAGTCATAAAGTGAACAACCCAACCCCAACTTCAGAGCTTTACGTTCACACCCACAGCCCAGCTCCTCGTGGGTATTGGAGGTCTAATTATTTCAAATATTGGAACAGATTAATTTCAGTAATAAAAAAGTAACATGATTTCACTCTCCAAAAGAAAAATAATATTTAGAGAGGGTCTGAGTTTTACCGCGTCTCGTCTTAGTCTTGTATAAGGTGTTTGCACCGGTGGAGGTCCCCGAAACGTTAAGGTGAAAGACTTAGGAGGATCACGGCTACATTCTCCACAGGGTTAAACGCTGCGTATAAGAAAAGCCCCGCCCTGCCCAGAAACTATGGCCAGATCAAGAGATACGCACAGCTATTCGCCCCTCGCATGGACATCCCAACTGCCCCGGGCTCAGTGTTGTGAAAATCCAGCGTAGCCTTTGAAGGACACAGCCTCCGAGGATTATCGGGGGCCATCCCTAAACGCAAACCAGATTGAGATGGAGAGAGATCGAAGAGTGAAAGGAGACCGCCACAGGATGGAAAAATAAACCAACCAATCATGAGCCAGATATGTAACGTCCCCAGGGGCCAATGGCTGTTTATGGGGCCCATGGGTTTGGGGTCAAGGGTCACTGCTGAGGTTTGTAGGTTATCAGAAAGTGTTTGGGGTTAAATGCGAGACAGGCAGTTTTACGTTAAGAAAGCTTTTGGGGACCCTCTTGAATTTGTACAATGCGAAAGATGGTGCAGTCCTGAGTGCGGTGAGGCTGAGGTGTGACAGGAAGTGAGCGACGAGGGGGTCCGTCGTCGTCCTGTTGGCCCCTCTGGCCTGTTGGTCACATTAAAGGGTTAATGTGCTGGTTAAATGGCTGATTACAGCAGCTGTCGGAACGTAACTGCCTCCTGAAAGTTAACGGTTTAATTATGTGATTGTAAAGTCATAACAGACCATAAAAAAATATATTTAAAGGACATTTATTGTCATGTTTTTATGCTTTAAAGTTGTATTTTGATTGATTCATGCCGGGGAGTGGACGGGGGGGACAAAAGGGTCTATTGTCCCCAGGATTTTAGGGGCCTACATTTGAACTTTCATCCTATCAATTTATATCAGAGGGGGGTCCGTGCTAGAGATCGACCGATGTGGGTTTTTCCGTGGCTGATGCCGATACCGATTGTTTAGGATCCAGAGAAACAAACGGCCGATAAGATCTACCGGTATTTTTATGTAGAGCCGATTTTGGTAATTTTACCCAAATTTTACCCCAGCTAATTTGAGTTTAGTACAAACACATCCACGACCTTGTTTTAACTTTTGTAGCGCCCTCTCTGGACTAAAGCGTTTAAATAAGGCTTGATGATGATGATACGGAGGCAGCCGGTTGGCCAAACTCAATATCGGCCTCTGCTGGAGACGTAAAGCCGATAGTTGATACGCTGCAAAGTGTAAATATCTCTAGTCCATGTGAGGCTTTTTACCGCGGGCCCCAAAATTTCTGTCAACGGGCCTGGATTCATGCATATTTGAGCTATCTCGTATTGACCTGCATTCAAGACTATTTCAAGACTGTTCTAAATACCCATATATACTTATAGTAAAAGCACGTCTCCTTTAGCAGCTAACGATGTTTTGATCATGTTTTTTGTTTGGAACAGTGAAGCGGTGGAGAGCTGTGTCCTCTTACTCTCTGTGATGTTTTGCTTCTTCTTCCGCGGCCTCTGTTGCAGACACTATATCTTATCTGTGGAATTCCTAAAAAACAACGGCCCCTTGGTTTACAGCTCCGATCCGCTGATTGCTTTTTCAACTCTAACCCAAAAAGGTTAATCAGTTCTAGTTTGGGGAACGACGGGACGCTCGGCAGATACAGTTACAGCAGGGAACGCACTTCTGTCCTCCCCCGACGCAAACACACGCACAAACACACTCGTAGGTGAATGCTAATGCCGCCGATGAGGTTCGACGCCCGCTCCATTCATCTGGTGTGGGACGTACTTCGGTGAATTCCTAATGATCCTCCAACTGCGACCCGAGCAGAGCGGGGGAGGACGCGGGTGTGGGAGGTGTTGAGGAGAAGTGGAACTCAAGATCTTTAGAAATAATAAAAAAAGATTTCCATCGCTCCCCTGGCCTCGTATCAAAGGCAGGGTTATCTCATAATCAGTGTTTACGAATCCAACCAGTAATGTTATGTTTCCCAACGGCTGATTTATGCAATGAGTTTCAACTTCATTGCGAAACAAAGGGGCTAAAAATGTAAATAAAAGTTTCCAAGTTTGCAGGCCTTATAGCGTAAGTGTCCAAGTCAATTATGGGCCAAAGTTTTTTGTCTTATTCTCTCCAGAGCCCACTGCATCTGTGGAAATCGCTAAGGCGCAAATCCATCCTTGGCCAATTATAAAGCTTTTTACAGTAAAAAAAAACAACACGTTTATTTTTCTATTTTAATGAAAAACTAGAAAAGCAGAGCAGACGTCC
>KN484050.1:0-13401 GCA_000787095.1 Periophthalmodon schlosseri
ATACATATATTTTCATGGATATAGATATTTATTAATTACGTGCACTGTAAAACTGTAGGTTTGTTTCTGAGAAATATTTTGAATAGGAAAACTTGTTAGTCTACATTCAACCCCTCTATCCAAGAAAGATTAATATTTCCGGAGAAGTCATTGGCATGCAGACAAGTCAAATAAAAGTTCATCTCGCCATATCCAAGGGACACACCCATATGTTACAATCTCATTTAGGTGAATCTTGATCTGTGTTTATTCGAAAAACGAGTTATGAAGAAACCATATCCAGTACTATAAAGATAACACAGTGATGCTCTATTGTTAAGGTCAGCTTTTTCTTCCTCATTTCCTGTTTTGTCTTTACAGAAGCTTTTTCATTTGAAATATGTTGGATATCCTATCAATGGTAGAGATACACAGCAATCCACAATAGAAGATCTTTGTTGGCAGAGTTGCATAACTGTAAAAATAGTGTAAAATTAGTTGATTATGCAATAAAATGCTCAAATATATATTTTTAGGTGAAATAAAGGAACAGTTGTGGCTCAACAATAAGGACCCAAAAAATAGACTCAAGACTGACAAAAATTAAAGATTTTATTAACCAGGGAGGTCTTTGGAGCAGGTGAGCAGGCAGACAACGGAGTCTTCTGTCAAAAAATGGAAAAACAGGAGTATAAATATCATAACTACAAGTAACTACAAAAATTTGAAGTTGCCAACTGAAAAAATCACCATCAAACAGGACAGAACAATCCGGCAGCTCCTGTTTCGAGAGCTGAGGATTTAAGAGTTGATGCTTGATTGCAGGCTGCACACAGGTGAGTAGCTGTCAGTTTCAGAAAGACTCCGCCCACACACAGAGAAAGGAAGGAGGGGAGCACAGGGAAAGGAGTGTCACAGTTAGCGGCATGATAGGAACGACTATTTTATATATTGTTGTTTAGTATCTTCTTTTGGATTTCACAGGTTCACCTTGCAAATAAAATGTAATTCAAATCAGTTTGTGTGTGTATGTGTTTGTGTATGTGTGTGTGAACCAACAGCCCTGAAGTGGCCTGATGAGGACAGAAAAAACAGGAATCGTGTTATCACATTATGAGAAAAACTAGCCTGTTAGTGAGCGAACTCCAGTTGTCAATACTCTTTTCAAAAAATAGGTATCATCACCTTTTACCCTAAATAAGCAAAAGCTGATATTTTATCTTTGTCACATTTTCTTTCCCAAAATACCAATTAAGTTTAAAACCTCACTGTATTTGCACTTTCTAGCTTCACTTCACTGTTGTTTGGCAGACGTTTAATTGTTTAAATGTGCTTTATTTCTGCCTTTTCCATTGAAAAAAATTGGCACCTGTAGCATTTCAGGGCTGTAAAAGTCAGATAAATGTGGCTTGTGCTCACACTGCAAAAGATCAGATTTGAATCAGATTTTTTTCCACATTTGAAAAAATCAGATCCAGGCTGTTCACACTGGCATGAAAACATCAGATCCAGGTCACATTCAGGCAAAAAATCAGATTGTGGTGTGAACGTAGTCTCCACATACAATAAAAGTGCAAATTGTATTTATGTTCCTTGTATAGACCTTTATTAGATTGAATGTGTTTAACTAGTAATGAAATTGCTAGTTTGTGAAATTATTTGCTGGATGTGCTGTAGAGGTTGTTTATGTTGCACTGCTCTCTCCTGCCAAGGCATGTCCGTGTCTGCCCTGAGCCCAAAGCCCAAAAGGAAATGTCACTGTAGCCTGGTACTATCGCGCTCTGCATTGTACACTATAGGGACTTTAACAGCTTTTACAGGGATCGACAGCGCGGACATCCCAGAATAAACCTTCATAATCCATGTGGTTATATGTGAGTCCAAAGTGTATCCACCTTATCTGTAATGCAACTCTTTATTTAATAGCATAGTTGCAAGATAGTTGATATAATAAAGACAAATATGATTCAGTCTACTATAGGACAGCACCATTTTACTGTACTTCATCAAGAGGCTAGCACATGTTTAGCTTCAGTCTGTAGCTAATTCACAGTTTTTACCAGTGACAATAAAACATGCAGTTAAATCTTGTCTAACCAATTAACTTTTATAAACCAGTCAGATGGTTGGGTCTTTATGTTAACAAATATGTTGTAATAACTCAGATGGTAGAGGCAAACACGCTATATCTGAACGTTTGGTTGTGGAATCACTTCTCCAATCCTGTATTGCATATTTCTATTGTGTCACTGGCAAGACACTTACTCCTTCCTGGTGGATAGTACTCCTACTTGAATAGTATATTTTACCGTGACATGTAACAGTGCTCTTACTTGAGTCAAGATTTTGGTTTATTGTTCCACTGACTGTATCAAAACCTTTATGTGTTAAATTAATGATTAAACATGTGTGTTTCCGGCACCACCCCTTCAGATATTATGTGATCCATCCTTTTCAAATACCAAATTTTGTGCATTCATATTTTGTCCTTAATAATAATACATACAGTTACTCTTATAAACTCTTACATGAGTTGTAGTTCCCCTAAATACTTTTTAACTCTTACTCTAGTAGTTTTGGTTACTCTATTCTCCTCTGTTGATAAGCGGCGCTGGTGTTGGTGTAGTAACTTGTTCTGTTGTTGTTGGGGTGTATAGCATGAAATCTCCACCAGGCATCAGCTGCCAAAGACTTTCAAGGCAGGCCAAACGATGTAATTTCCAATCACATTGTTATATTTTTGATTTGATGTAACCAGGGCTGAAATGATAATGACATATTAATGAGGTTTAAAAAAGTTCTGGAGGCAATAAAGCTCTGTTATAAATAACCAATTACAAAGATAGCACATTTATGGCTATACAATATGGTGTTTTCCTGGTTACTGTTTATCTGATCAAAATATCACCACATTGGCTTTGTATTGGTCACATTATCAGCTATGGTGAACATAAGGACCCTCTGGTTTTGTGGAGTTTACTTAATCATAAGTGTCAATGTCCACAGATGAGGCAGGCACGATAGACAGTGTCTGAGGAGACTGTCAACAAACACACACACCTTTGTGATGCCATAGATTGGTGAAAGAAGACAGAACAAAATATGTATTGTACCTGTTATCTCAGAACAGTGCTGTCCCAGTTTGAGCATACATGTTTGAAGAGGTTACCTTTAAACTTTAGGCTGTTACTAATCTATGCGTGTGTAATCTGCTGTGTACTGCATAGTAGGCAAACACGCTTGCATACTCTTTGACTATAGTATTTGTTAAGAGCAGACTGATAGATGGGTCAAAGAGAGTGGGTAGAGTCTGCACGTCCTTGGGTAGCTTCTCTTTGGGCACTAAAACACACATGTGACCCACTGGAAATGGTCCAGATATAAGCCGCCTCATGCCCCAAAGCAGCGTTTTTCCCCAGTCACAGATTGAAGTATTGCTCTCACTTGTCATGTTGTTCCTATTGTGTTTAGTTCTTTGTAAATTGAACTTGAAAGAAGAGCCATTTTCTGCATGAATAGACTCAGGTTCTGCCAACTTCTCACAGGTTTGGACAGTTATTCCAGACTCAGCCAATTGACGGCAATTCCATTAATTGCTCTGAATTACTTTGGTGTTCTTCAAGTTTACTGGAAGCAAAACTACCTGATTCTTAAAACTGTGAGTCTAACAGTGTAATTGTTTAGCAGCATAATGTAATTGGAAGATATCATATGCATGGTATATGTATATTAATGGATTTTTGGATTTCACATGCTGCATTCAAGCGCACATTAGCGACAACAGGGTCATTTATTATAGAGACATTCACTGGTCAAGAAAATTTAAGATGGAAAAAATGACATAAATATTGTAGATCAAAACTACTGTCAAACTTAATGACGCACTCCCAAGACCTTGACCATTGATTTGGGAAACACTGGTCTGATGTAACCTTACAAACAGATACCTATTGGACCTATGTGACTTAACAGTTGTACAACACAAACCATTTTATTTATTATCAATTAACTTTAGCTGGGGTCTTTGAGGAAGGTCATTGGCCTGTCACTATGACTGATCTGGGAGTGTGACCCAGCCAGTGTGTTTGTCCAGCAGGTAAATACACTCACAGTTGGCATCCTGGTCATAACTCACTCAACTTGTTTTGCATAGAAAAACCACACACGTAGAGTGCAGTAGTAGTGGTAGGAGGTGTGTCGGACCCTCTGTATGTGACTCATGCACGTGTCACTGTTTAGTCTGCCCCCTTGAGCCCACTCCAGTCCAGGTGTGTGATGAGACATTGGCGGTTCGATAAGTATGCAAGCAAATGAAATGTTGATAAGTTAGCTTCCTTCACCTTTGGCCCATGGTGCAGTTGCTGTAGTCAGCTGGGCACATGCCTATCATCTGATTAGTGTAATTGGTGGGGATTTTAGCAGAACAGCTGATGCCCTGTGAGTGTGAGTAAACAAGAAAGACGGTTTACCCCAAATACATTCTCAAGATTTCTGCTGCAAAGTGATTTCATAGAGATGCTAGTGGAAACATGTAAGAATTAGTACATAGCCTATATCTTTTAGTCCTGCTTTAAAATCAGGGCATGTCCTGGTTGGTTTACACATAGTTTAGTGATGATTAACTCCTGGTTTAGGCATTCAGCAGTCCAATTTTAAGCTGGTTTAGTCCAATTATAGTCCTGTTGGTACTTGGAATACCAAAAATATGTGAAGTGGTACTTAATGTGAAACATCTGAGAACCACTGGTATACTGCATAACCATCCCAGGTCAATATGGGTTAAGGAATTCATTTGGGTTCTGAATAGCATCATGGTAAAAAAACATTTTAAAAATCTCTTGATTGTTTGTCTCTGTTGGCAAACATGCATTGCAAACAATACATTAAATATGGGAGGTATGTATCCTCCATTATAGTTTTAAATATGCAGTTCACTTATATGGTATTATCCATTATCTTGAGTGTTGTGAGGAAGAGAGGCATACATTCACTGAAAATTCCATGTTGTGATATTGGAAATTGGAGTAAGTTTATAATTTGGTAAATGCACTAATTTTGGTAAACATTTCAGGATTTTTTTATGTTTAAAAATGTGCATGAGTCACACTGTGGAGTACCATAGTGCAATTCAAATAAGGACAAACTGGCGCAGGGACAGGTCTGGAGGCTGCCCTTCCCTTGCCCTCCTCCTATTGGCTCAAACCTCAGAATCCAGGTCCAATGAGGAGGATGGAAACAGACACACAACCTGCAAACATGCCACTGGCCAACAATGAAATGAAAGCTAAAACATGTCAGACAGTCAGTCTGAAACTGCTCACTATGTACTGGCAAAGAAATGGTCTGTGGTCATCTGTGATCAACACACCAAGACTAAAAAACTATGTTAAAAGTTCAAGGTTTACCAAGTCTTAACCAGTTTTAAACCTTGAAAAAAGGAGTCTAATTTACAAATGAATCAGAATTAAACCAAATCAGATGTAATCGTAAAATAGAGCTAACTAGAACCAAATCACAACCAGGTTAAAATTGGGCCTAAACCAGAACATACGGGGTCTAAACTTAGCATAAATGAATGTGCATTATGTAACCTTTCTGGTGAGGGTCCGCTACCGGAATATCTCCATGGAAATGTTATTGTTTTGCCTGGAAAATTATATAGTATGGCATTAAACATCTATTTATCATTATCTAATTACATAATTACCTCTTTTATTGCAGATAAATTACCTGTCCACAGATAGCCGGTCTGGTGGCGTCACCCGCTTCTCTCCATGCAGATAGATAGATTTACTGCCCTGCTGTGGAATATTCAAGAGACCAAAGTTAGACAGAAGAGGAGGAATAGTCTCACAGCTTGAATAGCCTTCAAAAGCTTAGAAGACCTTCACAAGAAGCCTGCATACCATGTACATGCACCTCAGTTTGAGAACCGCTGACCTAAGACATACCAAAAAAATGGCGTCAGAGAAGGCCCCTATTGATTAGGTTTTGCCCTTGAAATATTTATAGTTGACCTGTCTATAGTCACACCTTCAATAATTAGCCTCATAACAACTTGTATCAGTCTTTGGTTCACTGTTATCTAAGGAGCGTTAGATCTTTACTGCAGTTATACTGGCTTTATCTACCACACGTATCTTTGTCTGGCTCAGAGAAGAACACAGCAGATGTTAGGACTGTCAATCATTAATAACTGTATAAATGTTGACAAGACAACTAAATGGGTCACTTGAAAACCTGGGAGCTTAGTGCAAGTAATCACAAGTTTTTACTGCATCCTCCGCGTTAACCTGCACAGGTACACTGCAAAATATGTGTGAAAAAAAGGAGATGGAGGTTGGCTGCAGGGTATATTGCGTCAGAGTATATTATTGTGTCCTATTTAAAATTAGGTCATTAGAATTAACTGAACTCAAATAAACCTTGATCACAATTCATCTAGTTTAGACTAGTTTAGACTTTAATTTGCCATAAAAAATATTTGTGATAGTTTTACAAAGTTAGTACCTTTTGATTTATACCATACATTGCACATCACAATTATAACTTTTACACAAAAATGTATGTAGGATTTATCAAGCTAATTAGCTCAATTTTCATTTTCATATTACTGACACCATAGTTTGTACAGCTTTGCACAAACATCTTATGTCAACCAAAATCTACTCTACTATGTAAATTGTGTCACCGCACTTGACACATAGACATCAATGGAGGGTAAATAAAACAGCTTACATAAGAATTTACATTGGCCCATTGAAATACCAATAGTGAAGAATCAGGTGACTGCTTAATTAAAGGTGCACTTTGTAACTTTTCTGGTTGAGGGTTTGCCACCTGTTTGTCTTCATGGGGATGACATTGCTTTACATGAACTATTCCATAGTATGGCAGTAAGTAACTGATCTATCTTCATGGAGACATGCAGATGATACCAACCAGCCAAGTTACAGGTCAAATCTGTGGAGAGGAGACTGCTCACAATAAGAATGCAACATATTTTTGAGCAATAAAAACACCTCTAATTAAAGTTTAATGCCATGCTGTGGAACATTCTAGGCAAGGCAATAAATAACATCTCTGAGACAAGCAGAGATGTTACATAGTGCACCTTTAAGGTACTAAATTCTATTATTTCTCTTGTTACATGTACAATAATGTGTCATGACAAACTTTAAAAAATGGGCCTATGTAATTTTGACTAACCCTAATGTCTTCATGATCAGTCTACTCTGCAGTATGTCAAAACAACATTCCTCTGGACCTAATTAGCATGGTCAAATAATACAGAGGAAAGGTCAATCCAATTCTTGTGACTGTCCTGCTATGGGACATCTATATGCAACTATGTACAGTGCTAAAGACTGAAGCTGCTATATTTACAATAGCAGTAGTAATACAAGTGTATAGTGATCAGTTTTAATGGATTTTGTAAAATTTTAAGGTCTGTATGTTGATTTATTTTTTATTTTTTTGCAAAGCCTCAGAAAGTTTGACTTTTAATTGCAGTAAGTTAAAAAAAAATATCTCTGCGTAGCTTATACCAGTGTATATTGGAGAAGACTTTATTTTAACATTCCCTTTTCCAAATTAGTATTATTTTGCACATTGAGAGATCTTTCTTTGTTCATAGCCTTCACATTACCTTTACAGAGATTTAGGGCAGCACTACTTTATTGGATATCATTTCTGTGCTAGGTCGATCACACAGATGATGATGTAACAGCTTACTTGCAGCTGTATGGAAATGCATGTATGTACAGTAGCTCAAATACCAGTGCTGTCACACCCCACTGAGAATTGAGAGGTGTTACATATAACTTACAAGTTCAAACTCCTTTGATGACCCTCATTGGTGCCTCAGCCCACATTTACCAGGTCACTTCCTTATTAGCTTCTATGTCTTAATATTACAGCAATATATAAGCAATGTGTAATACGGTGTAATTTATGCTCCCCTCCTTAAACTGTCTGTGTGAAAACCAAATTGTATCACTGCCCAGAGGTGATTTTATCTGTTACATAAAGCATGCAAAAACTTTTTTTTTATTTTAAAGTTCCACCCACAGTACAGCCAGTGGCTTGATTCCAGGTTGAAGTTAAGTCTATGGAGAGGTGACCCTGCTCTCAGTAAGAAAGCAGGTTTTTCAAGTTATTTTTTCAGCAGTAAATAATGAATAAATGCAGAGTAGAATATGCTTAATGACATACTGTGAAACATTACAGGCAAAGCATAAGCATATCCATGGAGACAAGCAAGTGGCAGTCCTGTCCCCCAACAGAAATTTTACATAGTGCACCTATTACTTTTCTGTCCTGCAAAATGCCTTCTTATATAAACCAATCTCCTCTGTCAAAAGTATTGTTAGTTTGTTTCAATGCATGAATCTCACCTACTAGTATACTCTGATAGAATATTTTTTAATGTTACATACAATACAGTGACTTTGCAAAGCGTTTTATAACCAGCGCAAAATGTTAAATAAACTCCTGTTACTGTGTTTGAACAGTGTTTTTCAAGTGATCGTTCCAAACTCAATTGTGGTTAATTCAGTTGCGGACTCTGACTCAGTTAGGGTTTGGCTTGGTCAGGATTTTTTTTTCCATTGAGCCCTGGGTTGAGCCTGATCTGTTTGACCTATTACATTTTCTGGACTGATCTTGGTTTTACTTCTTGGTTTAACCATGTGCGAGTTCTTCTTTAGTCCTGGTTTAGCTTGTTTATCCTGGTTAAATCTGTTTAATCCTGTTTTAGTCACCCTTTGGGATAATCTTAACAAAACTATGTTCATTCTAATCACCTAGACACTCATTTTGGTGCGATGAATCTGGTGTCCCAAAGAGAGAGGCTCCGGTGTTCCCACACATAGTGCACCCTCACTGAACCGTGGTCAAACAGTTATGTGCTGTTTTCTTCTACAGCACTCGCGGTCCTGTCACTCTCACTACAGTCGCACACCTACAATGTGCACAGAAATTCCACTCATTATCCTTGGTCTGGAATTTCACCGCTTTGACTGTTTATTTTTCCAACTTTTTTCCATTTTCCAGCAGGAGTACGAACATCTGTTTTTGTCATTCACTTGTTGCAGCTTCTGTGTGCTTAAATTTACAGAAACAGTAAGATGGTTAAATTAAACCAATGCATTTTTATTTTTTAGTGAAAACTAAAAGTGCACAAGTTTACACCACTAATTTTAAAATGTTGAATTTTGAATCATGGGGTAGGCTATAGGTCTGGACCTCAGTTCAATGAAGCTCATCAGTGACCGCTCGCGCAGGTTCCGGAAGTAAATTTTCCATTCATTTTTCCCATAGACTTTTCGAAAAATTCAAATATTAAGAGTTCAAAGACATCACGGAGGCTAACCAGCCACGTGGTAACTAATATCCATAACGTGGTTCTTTAAAGTTCAAAAAGGCCGTTTAAAATGCAAGATTCTGCTAAATGTTTTAATAGCCTCGCGGTTTTTAAAGTTTCAGAAATTGATTTTAAATAAAATTATAATGACCACAAGATATAAAATTCTATCTTGAGGTCATTAGTTACCACGTAGCTGATTATCCCCTCGCAAGCTTTCGAACTTTTAATATATACTTTTTTTCTGGAAAGTCTGTATGGGAAATTTAGTCCTGGAACCGCGGGGTGGGCGGTCACTGTTGAGCTCGTGAGCTCCATGTATGAAAGACCTGGCACCTCAAAATTTACAGCACGTCAACATTGCCATCTAGAGGACGGTCTGCTAAATGATCAGGGTTCTGCAATGCAAGAAAATTGAGGGTAATGCACTATGTCAGATTTAATGATTTAAAGTCAAAATTACCAGTATCCAGTTTTGTTGCCACTTTGCTGTTTGTATTGTTTTTGACATCAGGTTTTGTTTTATCCTGAAAGAACCAGTAAAGCATCAAAGGTGATTTAAACAGCATGTAAGAAAATGCATATACTTCTAATGCTGCCAATGAAAGGCAGTAGCATTTGAAAAGTTTTGATGTATTCACCAAAAGAGTAATCAATACCTACTCAGGTTTGATTTATTGAATTTAAAACATGAATATTACAGTATACACATAAAAACTTCACTGCTGGGGGAAGACAAACTATTACCCACCACCTGAGTAACAGAATATTTCATAACATGTATTTACGGACTTGATTGACTATTCAACTGTTTATCAAGTCTGCAACAATCTCCCATCTCCAGTACCAAATGTTAAATAGTCAGGCCAAAAAACACTCTTTTGGGTTGAACTACTGAAAAGTTATCTTGGTCCAGATGCTGGACTTAAAACATTGTCTTGGCCCGCATTAAAAATGTGTTATGTAGAAATGTAACTTTTTTAAAGTAAACTATGCCATTTCTGTTTTTGTTCAGTTGGATTGTTGGTTTCTTATGATGATATGATAATAACTGCATTTGCATGTGACATCAGCATTTGTAGAAAGGTAGAAAGGTTACAAAGGTACTTGTTTGGACACTGTTTATTTACATTATCTTGTGACTAAAAGCTGAAGATGCAACACTGAAGCTAAATGACTAAGTGGGCTGTGGACAGAGTAGTACCCTTCTTAAATCATACTCAGACAGAGATGATCCTCGGGACTCAAGTCTCACAGTTTTAACATTTGCTTTGCTTACTGATAAAGTATGCTCCATCCATTTTCTCATGACCATTACCAAACTCACTCAGATGTATTACTTGTGTGCAGAGTTCTTGTCGTCGTCCTCCTCCGTCTGTGTTTCGCGGTTGTCTTCACCATTGGCTGACCCCTCCTTGGTGTTCTTGCGCCCCCACCACCCCTTCAGTTGGTTGTTGATTCGCTCCAGGATTTCGATGGAGTGGTTGATCACTAGAGCCAGCCAGGCCAGGCCAAAAAATATCCAACAGGCTGTCATAATGCTGTACCAGTCCGGGTAAGATCTCTCTGGATTATTGTCTAGACACAAAAGACAACACCATAAATGAAACCCAAACACTGAAGGATATAAATATCTTTTCTCTTCTATACAGCATAGGAATTGAGTGTTAGAATTTTAATGACAATCCACTGATTAGTTAGTCAGTTAAGAACACCTTTTATTGCCTGCTGGTATGGTAAATTACCTGCTACAAAGTCTCCAAATCCAATGGTGCTGAGGGTGATGAAGCAGTAGTAGATGGCCTGTGAATATGTCCATCCTTCTTGATTTTGGAAAACCAGCATCGGCACCACAAAGAAGAGGACCATTCCACACAGGTATGATATAAAATGGACTGAGAAGCGCACACATATCTAAAAATACATAATAAAAACAAGTGTGATTGTAGAACTCCATCTGATGCTGTGGTTTTAAGAATATTATCACCTTTTTGCCTGATTTGCTAATTTTGCCCTCGAGAAAGTCAGAGATGTTCCGTTCTATTGCGAGCATGTACTTGCCGACCCGATTAAGCACTACAATGTTCAGGGGGATGCCAAACAATGCAAAAAATACACAGAAGATCTGCCCACCTGAGGACCTGGGACTTATGTTTCCATAACCTGCAAAACAGGTAAAAGTTAATAAAATGTACAATTGAAACTACAAGCAATGACAGTGATGTCCCACATTTTCCAAGGTGTCCCCCCTAACAATCATACATACCTCAAACTGTGCAAGAAGTTTGATATGTAAGATATATGAATAGTTACGTTTGAAACAATAATTACTAAACAAGTAAAACATAAGTTTGACAACTAATTATTCTTAATTGTGATGCATAATTAGTCTCACATAAAAGCTTTGTTTCAAATTTTATTTTTATTTTTGATCATATTTTCATGACTGACCCTCTTACATCTCACCTATTGTAGTGACGACAGTAGCGGCAAACACAGCGGAGGTGGTGAACTTCCAGAAGCCATCAGTCGTGTAGTTACTCCTCAAACTAATGCCTGCTTTTGATGCATCTTGGACAGCCTAAAAACAAATAAAAAGATAAATAGAGTTTAAGAAAGCATTGCTCAGTATTTGTAGCTTTCAATGGGTGTGTTAAGGTTGCTTTGACTGACTTGACTAAGCAATGCAAATGTGGTATATATCTTAAACCTCTTGTTGAAGTTCTGTGGGTGTGATTAAAACAATGTCATTTTTAATGAAACATATGGGTGACTTTCAATTTCAACCCTGAACACATTATTTTGAGTTATGTAATTTTGTCGGTTTTCAATCATCTTCTGACATGACAGTAGGCAAAGCAGTGCAGCTAGAGGAAAGGTGGTGGAAGCTGGGATTTGCATGGTACAAGACGTGTTTTTTAGGTATACAAATGTAAACTGAACTATAAATGGGAAAAAATGAACATTTGACCAAGATAAGAACATTATTAGGACAGACAATTTATGAAAAGAAGTCACAAGAAATTTAGTATGTAACTAGGTCAATGCTGGTGCACTTGAGTGATCTGGTGACTTCTATTATGGTCTGAATTCAAATGTTTTGGTCAGTCATTAAATCCCACTAGAACAACCACACTTATGCATACAATGCTACAAATGTAGGTAAGTGAGACTGATAATGCCTCCCCTGTTTTGCATATCTGTGTTATCACAACAATAACAAAAAATATTGTGATGGCACACATTTTCTTTGTAAGGCAAATGGTTCAGTTTATTAAGTGATGGGTGTTTTTTGATGCTGCTTCTCACCTGTGCGACTTCTTGCAGGCTCTCTGGATTCAGACAGGTGTACTTGTTAAGCAGATTTTGTTTTTGTTCAATTATATATCCAATGTCCCTTGTTCCGAGATGTCCTTCTAGGAGCCAGAAAATCACTCCCCCAATCAGAACGTAGGCCACATAGACTGCTCCAAGCAAGAGGATGGAGGGGACCCGGGCCAGGTTGAACATCTCCTTAAATCCCATTTTTGTCCCCTAAAAACTTTGCACATTTAAATAAAATTGTTTAATATATGTCTTTTCTTGGCGTCTTGGGTGTCCAGTCTTCTCATAGAACACAGGCAAATGAATCTCCACCTGAGCTACTGTTTAAATCACTGGTTTGCCCTGTCATGCAAATGTACAGAGAGATGCATTTACAGAGGTGGGGCCATGGGTCAGAATCAAAGGATTTGAAAGAGGGAAAATATGGGAATTGTGAATTAATACAAAATTTGAATATGTTTACCACATATTCAAATTTTCCAAACCTGTATACTACATTTTTCATTACATAACTCAAGTGTCTTTTGATGATGGTGCCTTGGATACCTGTAACACAAGGAGGATGTAGATGTAGAGAGATTAAACAGATAGAAAATTGTTTATGTGTATAGTTTATAAATCCCTTCAAGGTTATGTCTTTAAAACATGAACTAATAAGTAATTTTGTATTTTCCACTACATTTCAGTTTACCCCAGGGCAGCTGTGGCTACAATTGTAAAGCGCTCTGGGTGTA
>KN484050.1:13545-24865 GCA_000787095.1 Periophthalmodon schlosseri
ATTATTATTATTATTATTTTTTTCCATTTATTACATTTCCAAATTTCACATGTTAAACCACACACTCAATAACAGCCATTAATAGTAAAAATGTAAAATAAATAAAATACTTATATTGATTCAACTGACAGGTCAAAGCTTCTCGTCAGTTTGCAAAAAACATAGTAAATTTCAAAGTGGAATATTAAAAACGTGCACAAAGTTTGTTCAGTCAGAGTCATAAGTTAAGTGACCATGTGACGTTTTGCTTCCCACTCAACCGGATCGTATCCCTCCAGCTGGTCCGCTGTTTCACCTAAAGTCATCATCTTGATTAATGTGTTTGTTTTAGATATCGCGTTGTGCTCAATTCACTGGAGTTTGCACCAGCCCACACCCACAAAATGGCAGCATCATAAACAAGGGATGACTGAACAACAGAAAAAGGTAAATGTAAAATACAATTCAGATGCACTATAAAATGTTCATGGCAAATGACAAAATGTTGGAACAGAGGTAGCCGTTTGGACAGTTTTTCCTCTGCCATATTAGGAACATCACACATTATATTGAATTTGGAACCACAACATAAACATTTATAAACATTGTTATTCATGTAAAATACACACAGACAGTTTATTGCCTATTGTCAGTGCCAATTCACAGATCATTTGTCAAGTACGCAAGTTCTCCCTTTGTCTGTAACTCCAGGTACTCCAGGTACTCCAAGTTCTGATCACAGATATGGAATAGGGTTGCCATAATTTTGGTGAGTTATTTTAAACTTTTATCTTTTGTCATGTATCAACACTAAAGTAGCAAAGAGAATATTAATTACACACCCACACCTACAATTAAATGAATACTACACAGTTCTTTCATTTACAGTCCTCTTTAGATCTTGGAAATGTCTTCTAGTTTAGTCGATGACACCTCCTCATCTTCCTTTTGTCTTTTAAATCCCGGGTGTGTGAAAACGACTAAATATTCCATTATTCTAGCTCCCATGTTGAGAACTAGAGCGAGCCATGCCAGGGCCAAAATGATCCACACCCCAGCCAAACTTCTGTACAGAGAGATGTACTCTTTGTGTGGGTCAGTGCCTGAAACATAGTACAAGTAAAAACATTGAACATTTGACTATACAGACAGAAATGAAAAATTGGGAGCATTGCCATACATTAATAATTAAATGACTAATATACTTACTAATACTTACAAGTAGTAAGTAAATATTCTATATTTTGAATGGGAAAAAGTCCTCATAATTAACTAGGCAAACCATAAGAAAGCAAGTCCTAATACAGCAAGAGAAGATGACATGAAATATGTTTTTACTAAACCTATACTGTATCATTATTGGTGCATTTCTATTCATGTTCATATTTCTATGGCAATGGTCCATTATTATAATGCTTGAAACGCATCAATATTGTAGAGCCTTAATGTATAATTTTACTTACCCACAACATAATCTCCGAACCCAATGGTGCTGAGAGTAATGAAGGCAAAGTAGAAGCCCTCTCCAAATGTCCACCCTTCCACATAACTGAACAAGAGCGGAGGGATGATCAAAAACAGCAGACTGCCCGAGAGCACAAACAAGATCACTGTCAACACCTCAACTGTCTGCTAGGAAAGAAACCAAAACAGTGTCAAAAGGTCATTCATAACAGAAATGTGATGATAATAACAGAGATACTCAAATACCTTGTGTGGGACGACAGAGACCATCCCCTTCTCCAGTCGACCCAAATGGATGATGAGGCACTTGCCCAGCTGTTTGAGGAAGGCCAGGTTCAGAGGAATCCCGAAGAGGGCGTAAAATACACAGAACACCTGCCCACACACTGTGCTGGGGGACAGGTTCCCATATCCTGGTTGGAATAATATTACGGGGTAAATAATTATTAGAATATAGATTGTAGCTCCAACAACCAGCCAAATAACTTCTGCAGTTCTCTAGCAGTCTGACAACACTCTAGTATCTGGTCTCAAAAATGTTAAAGTTGCCGTATTTGTGGAGGGCATGTTATAACAATATGACAATAAATGACAATATGACATTTTGGTATGACTTAACTCACCAATAGTTGTGACTACTGTCCCTGCGAAGAAGAAGGAGCTGCTATAATCCCAGTTACTTGGGTTGGTGGAGTTTCCTGAGGGATTCACTCCCTTTTCCCAGGCATGCAAAATCACCTAAGCACACACAGTTGTTGTAATATCAACATTAGTATTCATTCACACCAAAAACGTAACCTCTTTAGGCTCTGCTGCCATACATTTTTTCTAGATATGTTTAGATACAAGAGAGAAGTCAATCAATCCTTTGTAATCCTCATCAAGTTAGTTTATATTACATCTTTTTCACACTATTGAAATGGGAAATAGATTATAGACCTCCCACCTGAACAAACTTTTCCAAAGCCGGTCCATCCAGACAGGTGTAATTTGCTAAAAAGTGTAACTTCTCCAGCTGAAAGTGATTGCGGTTGTTGCTCTCCGCTTCTCTCTCCAGGATTTGGAAAATGGCAGCCCCCACGAGCAGGTATGTGAAATAGGCCAGAGCCAGGATTGCTGTCCAGCTGACTTTGAGCTGGGGTAATGACGCCATGGACATCCAGATACTAACACTGGTGCCCAAAAACCCCTCAACAAAAAGTCATTAAAGAGGATAGGTCTATAGTCATGCATTCAGTAGACATTTTCATTACTAAATATAATAAAAAGTGAACTCTTCTATATCCAAAAAGAGCCAAACTTGAACAACGTGAGGTGATGTCTGTAAGCGGGCATCTCTCCAAAAAGTCAGCATCTGAATCCCTGCCTCTTTCCTCTGATTGGTGGAAAGGTCATGGATGCCGGGCGATGATTTATAGGTTTCCATGGTAACAGTGCAGCCGGTCCCCTCCATTAGTGAGACATCTGGACACATTTTCCAGCAGTTTTCACTAATAAGGAAGCACAGGCAGCATCTTGTCAGCAGAACACAGGTTAATGTTTGACTAGCCAGCTGCTAGTATGTTTAAAAAGCAATATTTGTAATAGCAAAAACTTCTAAACTAAACTTAGAAATATATTACAATATATTTCTAGTTCCTCTAATATGGAAGTTCTTGTCATCTGATTAAGCCATTACCATTCAGTTACAAAGAACACATACTTCTGGTGAACTGATGACGTGAATTGTGTGGCAATAAACCAAAGAGTTATTGAAGTTTTATGAGGTCATGTAATGGAGTGGCTTTCTTAAATATGATTCTGTTTAAGAGCTAAACATTCTACCATAAACCAAACATATTATTACTGAAAACAATGTTAAAGGGTGTCATTTTGAAAGAATGCTTAGAGCTTTTTATTCATGGAATTTACATGAATGTCCAAGCAGCCCTTTATGGAGCTGTCACCTTTTGCTGGTTCATGGTTGTTAAGGGTAACTGCAGATCAGGAACAATCAAATGAGCCAATTAAATTTAAAGTTTCTTTGGATCCACCACAAATAGTGCCTCCAGATCTAAACCAGATATAATACAGAACTATTTTAGGTCTAGAATATGAGCTTGTTCTGTTTCCAGCCTGTCCATTTTGAAGACACAATGTTCTCTACTGGCTTAATAAATCCCGCCCACTAACAGTTGTTATGACAACTAGATCAAATTTCGGAATGTCTGTGTTTTTATTGTGGGTTTAGTGGATTATCAGTAAGTGTAAGTAAGTGAAATATCTAATTTAAAAGTTCTTAAAATAATGTCTCAATATTAAAATAGTTAAAAGAAGTTTGTCCTTCTTGGTTTCTATGGCCAGATGCAAATTCTTAAGATCCTTTTGATAAAGTGTCAAACAAATCGACGCAAAGCCATGCAAAACAGGTGCAGTTTTCAGGAAGGTGCACAACAACGCCGACAGGGTGACAGGATCCTGACTTCTCATGCAAGGATGGTCAGGAACAGGGAGCGTCCAGGAACAGTGACCAGAAGCTTATGAGTGGAGTGGAGACATATTTTAGCTGGAAATGACCTACTCTTGTGCCCTTCTGCCATCCAATTAAAAAGTTCAAGTTAGTTTTCAAAGTCAACCTAATAACTTGGAAAAGCATCAACTTATACAAGACAAAAAAAATATACAAAACATAAGTTTACATTTTCTTCTTGTGCTTTGGGGGTTCCTTTTACAGATGTTGCCACAGGGATTTGCATGCGTTTTAAAACAGTACACTGTATGTGATATTAATTATTATTCACAATTTCGCCCACAAGAGGTCATTGTTTTGTAAAAAATAAAGACCAAAGTTAGGAGCGGCTGTTTCAATAATAAATAGATTTATTTTTGTTTCTCTTGGCAGTATATTTCATACATAATTGTACAGTAATAGAAATTACAAATTGCATGATTGATTGAGGTCTCTAAATAAACACAGGAGCCAGCTGTTTTCCAATGGTTCATGCCCGGTCGTCACTCAGTCCCGCTGATATCTAAAGACAACATTTGTTCAGATCAAACCATTCAAATAAAGCGGTGATTTATATGACTTCCCATCATGCCACTGAACCACTGCGTGTGCGGTAGACAAATACGCAGACATAAGGAAACAGGATGTAGCATCGTTAACATGACCATTATCAAACAAATAATAGAAATTTTATACTACTTACCTGCAGTACTATGGTATTTATTTGTCATTTCCCTTGCTAAAAGCTATTTTAAGTGTTGCCCTAAGAATCAAATACATAAGTTCAATACATGTATGATGTTAGGTCTAAATATAATCAATTTTAGTTGAAACAAAATTCTACTATTGTATGTATAAATGTCATGTGATAGTTTTTAAATGTGTTTGTGTATGTGTATTATATGTGTTTTGGTTTCTGGAAAAAAACTGCATGTAGACTCACCCCATATAATTTAAAACAGCAAGAATAACTCCTAATACATATAATTATTAGAGGGGATGACGCCAAACTCTGTAATAACAATGTTTGCCACTAGGGGTCGTTGTTGTCCTTTTATTGTGAAATCAAAGCCTGTATTTGAACTGTAAGAACTTACTGTTTTTTTTGCAGGAGTTTCTCTCTGGCTTTTACAAAGGCCATAATGTCTGCATCAGCCTTCTTGTCTCCAGTCAGGGGAATAGAGGAAGACGTGATACTGGTTGTGGATAGATCCCTTGAATACACATATTACATTGTACTTTTATTATACTGTAAAGTATGTAGCACTGCATTGCATTACATTACATTAAGGTATGTGGCCCAAGTGTTCAAAATAATCTTCAAATCCAACATTCAACATTACACTTTCAAAAAATGCTTAAATATTTCAACCAAAAGTGCTCAACAGCTTATGCCTAAAAGTATAGCATCTCTGTGTTACATGTACTGCTACAGAGGAACCTATACGTCATGCACTGATTATTTTACTGTTGTGGTTAGGAGAGGTTTAGGTAAGTCTGTAAGTGTTTGATTTGTTAAAGGACTTCGGAGACATTACTTCACAAAGAAATAAAAATTTATGAGCCTGTTCATAAGTGGAAGAAAAACATTGGACTGCAGTAAAAACTATAGATCCAGCTTCAGTCTAGATTTACAGCCCCACTGTATTGTTTGCACTCATGTAAAATACACACATAATGGTGAAAACATTTGGTTTCTAATCCGATAGAACATAAAAGTTTAGTGCTTTTTCAGTGAACATGTGGGGCATATGGAAACTTCCCTACAACTTTATGATACTGACATATTTTAAGGGATTCAACCTGTTTTAATACCTTGGGTACTACAAGCTTACATACCTTAATTGTGTAGAGGATTTCATGTCAGAGATTGTTCTTTGAGCAAGTTCATCAACCCAGGCTGGAACAGCGGTCACGGGAGGTCCTCTTTTTGGCGCTGGGCTTCTAGAATATAAACGTAAGCTGTTCACATGGGCTACTTTGAAAAATAAAATGTAAATAATATTGATTAGGTGAAGGTGGGCTGACCTAAAATTTTCTGCAGAATAGGTGGGATAATCCAAGTCTCGAGCTCGGCCTGTGTGATAATCCTGAACAGTACTGAGTATGGTACCAGGATCACTATACATACATTGAAAAAACAGAAAATCATACTGTGAGTAGAAGTTAAACAAAATCTTCACGAATTTGGTCTGCTATAAAGACAACTATATGTCAGAACAAGGACAATGTTAGATCCTTCATGCATTTCCACCAGGCAAGACAGAACATTCATTCTCTCAAATGTTTAGACACAACTCATCATGTTACCTGGATGTTGGCAAACGAGGAGATGGTTGCCTGGTTAAAGATGTCGTTTGATTCCTTGCCATAGCTTCTGATTTCTAGTCAAAGTCATGAAAAAGAGATGTGCTCAGAATATTATATTTGGGATATGTGGTATATTATGGTTATATTGGATTAAACCAGTGTGCGTAACTGACTGTAAAGTAAAAGAACAAAAGTGCAGTTACATCTTGGAAAATCGCAACACCAACTGCATTGTCGGTCTTGGTGTCTGACAGTCTTCCGCTTATTTATATACCCACATGCTTTTCTGTGAATAAGTGACTACTCTCCATTCAATGATCAATTGCAAATGCTACAATATCTGCTAGTCAGATGTAGCTGTTTAACATGTTGTCCAAACATCCTGCGCTTGTTTGAGGTGAAATGTGGACAACAGATTTGATGATGTAAGTGACTTGCCTCTGGGCTGCCTTCAGGATACAGTTTTGTCAATGCTCTTTGTAGGTCCCCCCTCTAGGGCTTGTGAATTTGTGATCCCTAACAGAAGCAGTACAGGTCAAAACTGTGCCACAAAACTCCCTGAAGACATTCATATCCACTGACACACTAAACAAATGTGCTCACTGTGGTTAGCATTTGAAAATGACGAAAAACATCACTGAACGTGTACAAAAAACCCCTTAAAAAAACTAATGCTGAAAACATGTATGTCACGCTAGCCGAGGCACTGTGTCAGGTAAAGTTGAGTTTTATCCTAGTTGAGTTGTCCTACAGATAGATCAGAAGAAGTAAGGGTCGTTCACCTGCACACAGGATGCCTCCTCACTCCACCATTTCTGGAAGTCTCTCTGGAGTTTGACCTTTGCCCTCTCCAACAACAGCTGCAGGTGCTCAATCTCAGTGCGTAATGCTTTAAGACGGTCAATGGTGCTCTTGTAACTAACAACACATATTAACAATACATTAGTCTTAAGAGGAGTTGACTGTGTCCAATCAATCAAAGTGATGTTAGGGTAAAGATATTTCTGTTGTAATATATATTCTTCATTATGGGTGTGGGAAACTAGCTGCAAACATTTTTTTCAATGGAAAATCGAGAGAGATGGTGCATAAAATATATAGAAGAAATGTAAAAACTCACATCCTTTTTTCTTGTTCAATTTGCGTTCGTAGTTTTTCTTCTACTGGATCCAAGTCATCTTCAAATTCCATGTGATTTTCAAGAACCGCTAAATAACAAAAAAACATTTACAAACTAACTTTATAATATTTTCAATACAAAATGTACAATAAAACATAATTCATGCGCCTTTGCTGCTAAGATTTTATTCACAATCATGGATGGAGATAATAGAAGCCAGGTTCTCACAAATGCCTTTCAAAACCCATTTCTCAAAATAACCAAACAGCATTGGGCATCAGAATTGAAGGGATATGCTTGCGTGTTTGAACCAGATTTGCCCTTCAAAGCAGTTGGTGGCTGATCAAATGGTCAGAAAAGAGCAGATGACGGAGGAAACTGGTGGTGCCGCCCACAAGTTGGTCACCGAAGCCTGCTGCACCATGTTTGAAGTGGCCAAGCAACACACATTACAAAGCTCCCACAAGGCTCTCACAATGACATCTCAATATGGAGGAAACAAGATGTGAAATGTTTAACTGTAGCTTACCGTGAGCGGCTCTCTGCCTCCTTCGCAAATCTAACTGCTTCTTCAGCTCATCTGGAAGAGCAGAGATAAGTAAATGTCAGTTTATCTTTGCATACAGCACTGCATATGGCTCAGTCCTATTTCTAAAGCTACAGGAAGATTCCAAGGCACAATTAATGAAGCTCTGCCAAGGCACTGGTCCTATCTCGCAATATATTGTACACTTAACAATTCAGTTAAGTGCACAATATCTTTATATATCTTTTAACAACAATAGAAAACATTTTTCTACGTTGGTCTATCAGTAATCAATAGTGATTCATTTTGTGTCCTATACAATTTTCACAAATTTGTATTAATTGAAGCACTTTCAGTAACAGCAATTACATTAACTAGTCAGCAATTATATCTGAACTCCACCATACCCTTATTCCAAACTAATCAGTCTAAACGTCTCCATATTAGGCAGAAAAGGGTAGAGTTAGGTCCATTTGGATCACTGCCTTTCTTGTACTGGGTAAACACATGGACAAGTCATTTGTGTGTGATCTGCTGTTTTTCTTGTCTTCCTGCTCATTCAAATAGTTAATTGGTCAATTTGGCAAATTGACTTAAAGTTACAATGCTTTCAAGGCCAAAGGATATTACACACATATTGGCAAATAGTTATACCCGATTATATTAAAAACACACAAGGATACATTTAGTGAAAGAAAATGAAGATAAGGTCAAAAACAACTCATGTGTCAGACAGTTGGTCCAGTAAATGACCGTGGTAATTATCCTCTCTTTGGGTGATAGATAAAAGAGGTAGACAGGGAGCTAGCATTACGGTCCCCCAGGTCTTGTACACTTGTTGTAATCCAATCCTGCCTCCAAACTAAAAGGTGAGGTTCTTACAAGCAAAAACGAGAAATCCAGATGAAGTGTAAAATAAATGGAGTGAAAGGAGATACTTTTTCCATGCACACCTCTAATGGTGCAATAAAACAGCTGTGTTATATCAGTTACTTTAGTATATTGTGCAGTACAACCCCAATTATATAACAAGAGCTGTGAGACTGTAAAATTATACATTTAACAAATCTTATAAAATGATATTATGCGGTACTAAGGCAATGATATCAGGAAGAAATCAATGCAGTCATTGCCAGTATTGAATCAGACCTGCCATAATATGGTATGTATCATATACAATAAGGATCTTAATTATAGTGAATGTGTTAAACTCTTACAGCCTGAAATATTCATTCAGTTTTCAGTGTTCTTATTTGTGTTGTGCTTTAGTTCTGCTACTAAGATGCTAATTAGTTGGGAAGGCTAGAAGAGAAAGGCAATATTAAAAATATATTGCCATTCACTAAAATCACAAGAGGCAGTATTTCTTTTGGAGATATGCAACATATTGAGTATATATTATCTATAATAAAAATATAAAAGCCTGCAAAAAGAGTTGATCAATGAAACTCACAATGTAATGTCTCTCAAACAAGGATAAGGTGATATTTCGACACTTTTGAGAACTTTCCATTCCAAGTCCATACTTATTGTGCATACTTGAACATTCATCAAGACATTTTTTGTCAATATTGCCTACCCCTAGTGAAGCACTATTGGTAGATGGTATATGGCTATGTAAATGGTAAATGATCCCATTTATATTTCCAAGGCACTCAAAGCGCTTTATGTCAAGGAACCACTCACCCATTCACACACATTCACACACCAGTGTACGCAGATACTGGGGGCAAGGTGGGTTAAGTGTCTTGCCCAAAGACACAACAACAGTATTCATCTGTGGGAGCTGGAACTGCGCTGCCAACCTGTGGGTCAGTGGATCTGACTGCTCTACTAAGCAGGATTCGAATCACCAACCTTTGGATCAGTGGACGAACGAGTGTCTTTAGTTAAATCCCTCGTTAAAAGTTAAATAGCAGTAGTAGTGGTGAAACTATATTATTATCATAGACATCATCAGGTGAGGGATCCCTGCTCTTAGTGTTAGGCCGATGAATCATTTTTTAAAAAGTGTGTACAGTGAGTCTACCCCAAGTGCCTCAAAGAGCAGCTCATCTTTCAGAGCCCTTTACATTAGTGGACCACTTTGTGGAGAACCAGACGACGAGCCAGACAAGAACAGATGAAGTGAAACTCTACAAATGACACACAAGACATGTACTGCCCGCGATGACAGTGTTTTTTCCTAATAGTTACAGGCTGAAATTAAGAATCCTGTTTTTAGACGCCATCGATAGTTGGAGTAAAACTGAAATGAACTGAGACGCCCAGTGGTTTACATTGTGGTCAGAGAGGTACCCAAGTCTCTGTTAACAGAAAAAGAACATTCAAAAGTGAGCCTAACCGATGTGTAGTCTCATTCTCCAACAAAGCCTAGAAGGATTAAGAAATATTTATGATATTAGAAAGTTAGTTTTGACAGTTTGAAATAAGTCCAAGGAAATGGGTTCTAAGTGGCCATTATGACGCACAGCACACTGGTCAAGACACAGTGGATGACCTTCTACCACCTATCCATGGATTTCCAAATGACGAAACTAAGGACTGTTGCCATTGCAATTAACAATTTAAAACTAAATATTAAATCTTTTAAATGGGAAAAAGTCCTCAAAATGTCACATATAACAGGAATACTGTTTGGTAGCCGACAGTAGCTCACTTGGTAGTTTGGGCAAGATTGTGAAGTGAAGAGGTAATGTGTTAAATTGTAAAGCAAATTTAAGACTTATTATCCTGGGCCATAGTCGATACGTAGGGTTGTGTCCAAACTATAGGGCAGCAGATCTGTTGTGGTGACATAAAACCAAAAGGATCCAAAAGGAAAGTAGAGAATTGATAGACAGAGAATAGTGGGAAAGGTGCCCAAAGAAAACATATGGTAGCTCAAGAAGGACATACATACATACATACATACATGTATACATACATAAATACATAAATACATACATACATACATACATACATACATAAATACATACATACAGTGATTTCCTATTAGGAGTCCAACAAAAATATATATTACAATATTTTGATGAACGAGACACTAGATTTCAAACTGTCGTCAATATTGGGCAAAAGTATTGACATAAAATGAGTAAGGGCCACACAAAAGTATAACCTCAACACCACAACTTTCCAAATACTGCCGGGTTTCCCCCAAACTGTGTTAAGAGACGTGTCATTGTCCTACAGAAAACAGTATCGGGCTACAGCTTCACTAAATATTGGGTGATTTTTGAGGCCTGGAGGTTTAACGTGATATACCACATCAGTACCACAAAAGGATCAATGCTCAGCGCCTCATTATCTGAAAGGATGACAATTCAAACACATTTGGTTTTTGCACAAAGAGGGGTGAATTCCAGGCACATAGGGACGTAACTATTATTTCTACAGGCGATTAGTCGGCTGTGTTCATTGGAATAGAACCGAA
>KN484050.1:24932-61458 GCA_000787095.1 Periophthalmodon schlosseri
TGTTGCTGAGGAAATTGTAGAAACAAAAATAAGAAGACAAAGGCGAATCATTAATTTTACAGATTTTGTTTGCCCACAGAAAGAATAATGTTGACAGATTGTTAGGTATTCTGGCTTTTTAGATGTATGATTTGGACTGGTACAACTATGTCAATACAGAACAGGAAATGAGTTCAATTTTTCAGTTTTTCTGTTAAATGGATTTGGATTATTGGGATAAAAGGAGGGCATAATTTTGTGAATGGATAAAACATTGATCAATATCACAGTGGAAGCAAACACAATACAGTACTATAAACCAAATTATTCAAAGTAGTATTTGTCTCAGCCAAAGTACACTTTGCAACTTTACTGGTGGAGAATTTACAGCCTGCATCTCCTAGGCTTAGGGGATGTTATACTTTGCTTAAAATGTCCTATAAAAAAAAAGAAAAAAAAAAAGACATAAAACATATCTAAAATCACCTGTAATTTAATACATGGAATATAGATAGGTTCATGGCCATACTGTCAACAATCCAGGAATAGCAATAACATCTCCAAGAAGATAAGTGAAGAACCCCCACTAGAAAAGTTACATAGTTTGTGCCTTTAAGTTTTGATTTTGTAATGTGTTTTAAGGTCAATTAACAGATTTTTATTCAAACATACATGTAAATGTATTTTCAATTGCTTTATTATTGGAATAAACAATATGGTTTACCAATATTGTGCAGCCCAACACATAAATGTATGTTGTATGTGAAGTCTTCGAGGATGAGCATAAGATGAAGTCATAGCCTGCACCTATGCCTGTCCTGTCTAAAGCTTACACATCTGGATGAAAAATCAACCTTCTCTTTCCATCTGCTCTACTTGTTTTATGTTGAAGTTGTGCATGTCGGATTCCCCTGAACAAATATATAGTATATCTGCACTTTCTGTACCTAAGGGCCCAGAACGTGTGCTCCTCCAGAGAGAGATGGGATTCCTGGCCCGTCTTCAACAGCCAAAAACAATAGTGTAAACCAGGGAGATGTTTGGACACCACAGTCTCCTCGGCCCACTGCTTTCCCTTCTCCACCTCGCCACTGACCCCCATGCTGGCAAAATCAATACTGCAATGAGCATGTCCATATCATCAAAACAGCTTCTATGATGTGCAAGCATGAAGCAAATAGTAGTGCCAAACAGTAAAACCATCCCTTTCCAAATGCAACAGTCAACCTTCTCCCACTAAAATAATGTTTCTCATCGAGGAAGAATGTACCTCCATGTATCTAACAATGTAATAATATTTGACAACATCAAGTCGCTTCAGGTGTTTTTCCAATATGTGAAAATGGCTCTGGAAGCAGAAGAGTATAGCAAAACACTATGGAAAGATGTCTGCAAACCTCATTGATGAATTAGCACCTATGTGCTGTCAGTTTACTTCAGCTTGATGTATGGCATATCTGAATTACAACTGTCTCAGCACCTCACTCATGGAATGTTGAGAAAAAGATTAACCGCATAACAACGGTATGGTTATGTTGGCAAGAACCTGGGACCTGAGACAGGAGTGAGCTAAAGTAACAAAAATGATGATGAATGGCATGTCACGTTATAGGTGCACCCAGCTCAAATACATTTGTATTGAATGTTTCAGAGCAAAACTGGCAAAGACACAACCGCTAATTATTTATTTACTATCTACTTACGTTAGATCTAACACAGCTGGAGAGGAGATAGTAAAAAGCAGATTGAATGCCATTTAGTTTTGGAAAGAATTTGCTGATTCACAATTGCTCTGGTAACTAGAACCCCATAAGTGGTGTGTTTATTAGAGTTTACAGCCCTTACTTTTTGTACAACACTGCAACATGAATAAACATTTTCCTGCAATTTCTAAATGGGTTCAGTTCCCAGAAGACCCTCCCCTCCTATTTAGAGAACTTACTTATTCTGTTTCTTGTTTCATTTAATTGACTTCCGAGCCCTTTTGCTTCAAATGACCTGTTAAAAAATGCGCATGTTAGTGGTCAATAGAAAGTTTATTTCAAGGTAGACATTATAGCCTCAGTGCTTCCTCCCAATGTGTTTTTGAAAGCAGCAGAATCAGATTTTTTATAGAACCTTCTGCACCATCTGTATGTTATCTGTTGTCATCACTTGTTGGCAGTTCACCAGGTGTGTCTTTCTTGGAACACTTAACTTGCCACTCCTAATGTTTGTAAATTTTCCAAGCTTCCGTAAGACACAAACATACAGTAAGTTATACAGGCAGGTGCAATTATGGAAAACTTTGTTGCCTTGACATTATCCCCAATTGGTATATTAGTGTCAGTGTCAGTGTTAAAGTCTACATGTTAAGTAAAGATTGATCAGGTAGAAAACACTTATCCAACCTTTGTTTCAATTGCGTTTTGTTTTCTTCAATGGTCATGTGGTCCTCATGGTCTCTTAAAAAGATCTCGAAGGCCTCTTGCTTTCCCACAGACAACTTGGGACCTATAATAATCACAATTAAACACAAATTAGCATCCAGACGAGACATCTTATTACACAACACATCTTGGAACTATGGGAAATCTCCACACATCCTGCTCTTAATCTGTAACCAGTGAGTTCCCACATGGACACACTGTGCATGAGTCTGGCAGCCAGATGTAGCAGCCTCCTGTTCATATCAATGACCTCCCACCTATGACTAATTACACTGAGAGAGAAGGGGCTATTAGAGCACCATTTACTGCTTAGAGCCAACATTAACACAAGTGTAAACAGCTTTTCTGGTCATGTCAGCACTAAACGGTGGTCGCTCCCCGCTCACTCCGCCACTTAATACAACCAAGAGTTCTCATAAATCTAAACCAGTACCTGCTGATGCTAAGGTTTCATTATGGTTATATTATAGTAAGAATTTCTTCCAACATCATGATTAAACTGTTTTTTAGATATGTTAAGACAAGAGAACCTTTATTTGTCCCACAATTTCAGTGAGAATACTGTAGTGTGGCAGAGGTGTCACTAGCACAAACAAATACTGTACAGTCGCGCACTGCAAAACAAAGTCCAAACGCTCTCACTGAAACAAACACTTCATGTGCAAATAATTTCAAGACAGACAGGAATGTTGTTTGTTGTTTTCATCAAAACCGTTGACTCAAGCTATCTAAAGCTATCCAAAAGCCAAGCTCAACAAATCAATGTGAGGTTTCGAGGGAAATGCACTTTAATACGACTCCTTTAAACGCAGCATTCCAGGAATATCTGGAGTGATGTGACATCATATTTAGTTGCACTAAAACACTTTGTGGTAATGAAATCACAAGGACGTGATGCCAACTTTCCTAATTCTTCTTTCCCATGCTGCCTATGCTGACAAACCACAAAGGTTCAGTGAGGTGAGCGTATCGTGACTATTGTTGCTGTTTCAACACATTTCAGAAATCAGATGCCCGCATCGTTCCATTCATTTATAAGAACATGTCTAACGCTGCCTGTAACTGTTTCCAGGAGAGGCTTGATTAAATCTAGATTTGGAGAGACGATAGGAGACAATATAATATACAATAACACATTCTGCAAAGCTCTGCAGATATTCATATAAGACTGTGGCTTTTATGACAGACAATTGTGAAGAGTCTGTTAGACTCATTATCATCTCATTACAACAAAGCAGGATTTACACAAATCTTCTCATCTCCTGGAAATAGACAAGGCATCAATAGTCTGAATTATAATGGGAACACCTTGCATATCCATTAACTGGATGTCTACTATCAGAACACAGTCCTAAGCCCTATATAAAGTATGCGCCAAAAAATGTTGATGAGATTCAACAGGTCATACGTATCTTTTATAAACTGAAAAGAGAAACTAAAGACAAACTCACAAACTAATTTAGGAACTTATTGTTGAAAGATTGAAAGCGCTCTATTATACATTCATGGCTGCTGTCCATGGAAAGGTCATCATCATTACAACTACAGTTAATCTTCAGGGAGCAGCAATTTCCCTCTTTAACCACAAAGACTGGAGGCTGCGGCCAAAGAGTCTCGGATAAAATGTAAATTAAAATGTATGTAAACACTGGTGACCTTTTGATGGGAAGAAAGAAAAGGTGCATTTGTTATGAATTTGGAACAAAAAAGCAAAGCAATGATCTAATGTACGTATAGATTGGAAAGACTGGAAAAATCTATTCATATGATCATTTGGACCAGATGTGAGACGCCAATTGCTAATTGTAAGAAAACAAAGCAACTACTACTGTATATTCTAACATAATGAAACTGGATTTATGCCTCCTATGCTCCCAGATTCAGCAAAGTATGTAGTATAAACTCTAATTATATATTGTGTTTTCCTATTGACCTGGAACTATGCACTGTGTTCAGAGGGCCAGAGTTTCCCTCACAGACAGCAACAGGTCTTCCCTGCTGCTAACAGCTGATGTGGTTGGAGACTATTCAGCTCAAAGCTTTGATGTCAATGCAGTGAATACTTCTTATGAAGAACTGTGAGAAAGTCCATGGACATTCCAGAGTGGACATGTAACCACCAAGAGGGGTGTGGGAATTTCACACCAACTAAATGAACAATATTAACTACAAGAATTATAACTATGTTTCTCATGGTGTATAACTGATATGACCTCTAAACGCTATGTTTGTGGCCAGAACAAAGGGCTATCTCTATTATGTATCACTCTAAAGGTAATTTCCATGAAACAAAAAAGTCACATCTTACTGGCTATCTACTGCAGACACAGGTCAACATGTACTAATAGTTTGGAGAAATGTAATACATTCAGTTATTTTATTGTATGTAACTCTTCTTGTCTTTTTTTCTTGATCTTATTCTTTATCAATGGACCTGAGTACACCTATTTTTACGAGACAGAAAATCAACCCTAAAATTAACAATATGCTCCAGCTGTTTCCACATTAGATCACATACCTTTCAGCAGTAATAATACACTGTCCATATTTTTGTAGCATTTTTAAAACCACTGCCGTGCTGCCATCCATCACAGTGGCCCTTCACTCAATGATTGATACACTCAGTAATACGGGCTGGACGCCATTCAAGCATGTGTTTGCTTTTTCATAGCCTCATCTTTCAAACAGTCTGTGTCCAATTAGCTTCCTCTGCCCTTACTACCACTCCGGGCATCATCAGGACAGAGCAGCGTTCAGAAGAGACAGAAGCTCATAGCTCACTTTGACAACTTGTGTGAGCTGTCCTGTTTGTTTACATTTGGGTGCCCATTTCTTGGTTCCTAGGTACTATTAACAAGCTTAAATTCATCAGCTTTTCATCAGTGACAAACTGCAGGTTTAATAAAACTGTCTAAGTTTGCCCTGCAGACATGGCTACAGTGAGCCTCTCCAGTGACCTCACAAAGAAAGCTCTTTAATACAACCTCACTCATGACACTGGTTTAAAATAAGAGCCACATTGACCTCTCAGATACTTTTCATACCCCAAAGACCACCTCCACTGAAATATCACAACATTGCTTAAATTCATGCTATAAATCCAATATACATTGAACATGAAAGCACAACGTGTTGATAAAATACCTTTTTTCATGTATTGTATAGCTTGTCCTTCTGAGTGTCGGGCTGTCAGGTTTGTGTCTTCTTCACTGGACTCCTCATTAGACACTCTGGACAACACAGCAGCCCTTGGGGAAACTGTGTCTTGCCTTTGGGCGAGTTTGGCCAATTGTGTAGCTGCATCCTGGGCTCTTTTCTTCTCATTCTTCAACATCTTAATAAGGATACCTATTTGCAGTACATTAAGGGAAATATGGCTGGATAATTAAGTCAGAAATAAATAGATGGCCATGAAAAGTATTGTACAGATGTTATCTTGATGAGAATATTAGATGGTTAAAATGCTTGTAATTAAATATATTTGTAGCCATGTAACTGCATTTTTATTTAAGGACAAATTGTCAGTACTCTTTCAACTACTGAAATCAAATGCCTCTATGTAAATTGTGATACAGAGTACATGAGGTGAAAACTGTCACTCAGCCTGTTTGTTCATGTGCAATGTTTCCATATGTTTTCTTACTATAAACACTTCCTTAGCACTATTACTACTACTGTGCTCCGCTTCCAACTTCTGTTTTTAATTAGGGGTCTCCAGCTAAATGCCTTATACATACTTTTCTCAATGCATTTAGCAGACAACTTCACGCTTCCAGAAATGTCAAAGTCACTATTGTTACTATTACAACTACTAGTAAATGTGGCTTTGATAAGCTATTATCTTTACAATAAATATGCTTTAGTAGGAAAAAATACAGCAAATTATTATTACATTATATACAAGTTTATATGTCATTGGCTCCGGCCTTGTCTGGTTTTGCAGCAAGATGAAGTGTGCTTGATGGCGTAATCACAACCCATAATTTCAACTCAATGCATTACCCAATAGCTCAAGCACGTTCCTATCATTACATTAGCAGACATGGACTTTGGCTTAGACCAGAACTAAATTGCAGTGGTCAGCAAATAATTTGGGATGTTCAAAGTAAAAAAATAGAAATCTGGATATCATTGTTCTGGATTTGAAATGGACATAATTTCGAGGAAGGAGCTGGAGAAAGTTCGTTTACATTTCTGTCAGCCAATAAAAAGAGTTGTCAGGCTGAACAATAACATGAGGAAAGTGAAACTCCAATTATAGTTTCCATTCAAGACAGCCACGCACTCATCTCAAAATTTGCCAGATCTAAACTTGACAATTTAAATGTCAGTTTTTGGAACTGGTGCTTAGATTTTACTGTATGTCATAGGTTTACACGGATAATTGCTAGAGGTTGCTTCTGTTCACAAATTCTTTCCATTAATAAAGACCTTAGCATCCGATGTAATCCTTGCTGAAATGGGACATTGTTAAGTCTTCATTGTTGAGATCAAATTTGAGTAGGTTACATACAGAAATGGAAATCTGCTGCTTAACTGTGGGGCAAAGCTACACTTGTAGGATAATTGCAACAAAATAAAATTAGCTGTCTGTCAATCTGAATCTGATGCACTAAATGAATTATAGAAGTTAGAGCAGAACTAGTGACAGCTGAATTTTGCTTCTGTACCCGATTTGACATGTGCTTCTGAAATGGGGGAGCTAATGAGCATTCAAAGTAGACACTGTCAATAAAGCCAAAAATGAAGGCAAATTATGTCATATTTTGAAAACTGGTCTACCAAAAGTACTGATTTTCATTCTGAAGATGGCCACTCTGACTGGGCATGATTCTACTGAGACAACTAAGACATTTTTCATGTATCCTTCAAACTGAGGATTATCAATATGGTCAGTAAATTGTGGGTAAACCTGGCTGAATTATGGTCCTTAAACATGCAACTGCAATTGTGGAAATTACAGCTGCATTATGTGAAAACCACTATGTCATCTTGAGAAGGAAAATTTACAAGATAATTTCAGATTACTTTGAGTTTTTCCCAAAAATACTACAGTGAAATATATGGATGATAATATTCTATTTATTTTGGGTAGCTGAGGCTTTTGTGGTTATATAATCAAGCAGACATCTCAATTTCCTGACAAATGTGGTGCGATCTAATGACAAGCCACAGCAAAGAGTGGCCAAGGGAATAATACAGCCATAAAGTCATTAGAAATATCAGATTGAAACACAAATACTATAATTATGAATAATAGCAGTAATGATAAACTGCCATCATAAGCTAAACTTGTATCTGAAAACATATGGAATATTAAGACTGCATGTTTCTAAATCCTTTTGTTGATTCTGGAAATTGAGTAAAATGTATAATATTTTTCAGTAATTTTGTTTAGAGATTGGAGAATGAGTTTTTATACTCAAAATTTATATTTGTAATAAAATAAATAATAATAAATACAACACTGAGGAGCTTGTATAAACTATGTAGTGACCACAGTCCATACAGTATGTGTATGGATTGTGTATCAATATCATAAGACAGCTGCAAAACCAATTCAGGGGAGACTCTGGAGGTTTGATAAGAAGGGAAAGTTGATCATTTATTCCTTTCAAAGCTCTTCCTGCTTTGGTTTCCCATGTGGTTGGATTAAAGAATACTGATCTCACTGTCGCGTTGTGTCAGCATCTCCTTCAACTTTGTAACTTCTGCTGCACACTGCTGACTTTCTTGAATGTCACCTCTCATCAGTGTTGCTTCTGGTATCATTTTCCCATCAGTCAGTGCGGCCCCTTTGCTTGGTTTTTCCAGAACCATCATCTACGCAAAGAATGAAAATTGAGCTTAAAAACATTGTTGTCCACTCCAAATGCAATCAGTGATAATTAAGGTCAAGTAGGAAGTTGTTTAAGGTTAACAGAACAATAAGGAGTACACTTTGAAAACAACAGAGTGGACCAAAATATAAAACAGACTTGGATTCCTGCGTACCCAGTGAAGTATGACTGGTTGATGCTGAAGGGAATGTAAACTGAACAGGAGGTAGAGCTGGTAGATCTCAACAAACTCATGGAAAGATAAACAGAGGGTTTTGGAACATCCTTCTTTTGGCTGCTCCACTTTAGACTAAATGAGAGCTCAACAATAGTATGACTATATTGTCTTCCTTATAAACATTTAGTAGAAGTAGGATCATTTGCAGCTGTCTGACAATACTGTAGCAGCAAGTAAACAAACTAAATGGAATTGAGAATAGACAGGGGGATTTTGTATTTAAAAAAAGTCATAGATAACAATGTCAATTAATTGTTCATTCTCCTTAAAAGAAAAAAGAAAAACTGGAGGGAAAAAAATAACTTCATACATTTTTCTATGTTTATCTGATGTTTTGAAACTGCAATGATTTTTCTAAAAAGGAGTGGATAGAATAAAGTTTTGTGCTGGTATGTCTATGCAGTTTTGAAGCTGCCATGCAAATTTGACAACAACAGTAAGTCAACATTACACTTTGTCCCTAATTAAACGGCAAATAAGTCTAACATGTACACGTCTAGACAGTCTGGCTGTGGGAAAATCAGCAGTCCTGTATACAAGTGGGAATAATTAAAACTCAATGTATGGCATTAAGGTTTATGGCGGACCTGAGGATAGATTTATGTTAATTGGCTTTTTAACACATAGGTATGAACAATGACTGCACGTTTTTTACGAAGGGAGAAAAAAAATCATGAATAATTACATTTGTGTGCAGTTAATGACAATACAGAATAAAACATTGCACGAACTTGATATTTTGCATTTCAGATTCATTTCAACATAATTTAGTTTGGAGAAAATAAATATGACAATAAGGCACTAAGGAGATGTGTGCAACTGGCAGATATTTTAACTCTAGAAAACAGAAATTCCTTGGACCTAGAAAAATAATCTAGGTCCTAATAAATCTAAGACGGTCACAATTATTCATAACGATGTATTTTCACTTAACATCAAGTAAAGGGTAAAAGGGATAGCATTTCCACTGATAGTCAACTGGGGGAGCTAATAAGTGCCATCACTGGTCAGCTGTAGTTCATACAAAACCTGTATTAACCTATATTTACCTTAAGCTGATAGAAGCAGTGCTGAATCTTCCTCATATCTGGCCCCATATTCAGAGTCACTTTAGGATCGGGATCATCCAAAAATGTCTTAAGTAATTCTTCTAACCTGCACACACAGAAAATGTTGATATTTCCTCTTCAACACTCACATACATAGTGGTCACAGTCAGTCTAAACTATTGACGAGATATATTTTCCAAACATTACTTCTTTATCGTCGTGAAGCAGGCCGCAGTGAAAGCCAAGGACAGACAGATCAAGTAAGCAGAACAATGAGCACTCCTAATTTTCCAGTGCTATCCTAGTGTTGTGTACAGTGTAGAAACATGCAACGTTTAGACAAAAGCGGACATAAAGCAAACAGCAGTAGAGTTAGAAGGTCTTGGGAAGCATTAGTGGTTTATTTGACTGTCGAGCGATTCTTTTCAATACCACAGATAATCTTTGAAGAAAATTCCTAGATATTTTCAAAAGAGTTCATCTTGACCCCACTTCTGTAATATCAAACATAATAGAAGCAATCATATTTGTTTTTTGTATTGATTACATAATTATTGTTCCAGCAAGTAAGATGCTTAACAATTTGGCCAATTCAAATCAAGAAATGGTAAAATAGTTTTGCATAGTTTACAAATTATTCAGACTTTATATGCCAATGTTTACAAAAATGACAAATCATGTGGCTCTAGAAATGAGGTTGAAAATCAGAAGGAACTGGCTACGTAATGTCAGCACATCCAGTAAGTGTGGTTGCAAAAGACACCACTAAAAGTTATTTGTCCGCAAACTGGGCACACAGGGGCTAATCGCAGGGGGAATAACGAGATGCCAGCTGAGACGGTCAATGCACAATAAATATATCAGCAGTGCAGAGGTTTTTGCCAAGTTGTCTGGCCTGAAGTCTGGTGTTGATGGAAGGGGTACACCGCCATGTGGGTAGAACAACAGAAATACAACGGCAGCCTGGGAAACTCTATTAGATCTGGTTAAACCTTGGTGAAGGAGTACCACTGATGCACGGCCAAAAGCATAAGTCATCCAGGCGCATTTAGAAACCTTGCATTTTTTTGAGTAAAGAAAAAGAATTGGCTTGAGACTCTTGGTGTTGAGTGTTACAGTTACAAATTAGTGTCCTGAAAAAGCCTGTCTGCACGCTCCCATAATGTTAAGACTTTCTCCAAACCAAATATGACAAATACTCCATTTTTAATGTCCTGAGATGACTGGCTGAGGTCAAAGCAGTTCCTCATATACAAATACAGTGCAACCAGTTATAATGTGGCTGCTGCCCTGCTGGGAGTGTCTGTAAAAATGTTATATCTAGACAATATTTGCTTCCTTTGTGCTAAGACAGTTACATACTTGTGTATCTCTTCTCCTGTGAGCTGGTCCTCTCTCTGTACCCCTGTAACCATGGACAACTCCTCCTTCAGAGACTGGACCTCCTTCTTTAGACGGGCTACTAGCTGCAAAACATACATAACTCTGTTCAAACTATGTACTACAGGTTCATCAACATAAGCTACGTATGTTAAAATAGAACACAAAATAATGTGCAGCATAAAAGAAATTCAAAGCCTTTAATAAGTCATTACCATGTAACGTGCAAAAGTGTTTTGCTATTAAAGAGAGAACTTACAATTTGAGAGGTTATGGAAATTTTATACTGCCTAATGTTCGAACCATTCGTAAAAGTTTTTGTGTGACTGTATGTGGGGTGAAGCTGTGGAATGCTCTGGATTTAAAGCAAAAGCAATGCCAAAGTATTCGTAAATTAAATTTTTTATATAAAGACATGGTCTGGTCTGAATACAGAGAGAGACCAGTTTAAATATAAAGTCATACTGTACTTTCTCTGTATCAGTCTTCTACTTTGTGCTTATCGTTTCCTTACCATTGCTGTTTTCTTGTTCTTACCATGGTTGGTGTGTTTTTCTTTCTGTTGCAATTTAGAAATGCCTCATGTTACTTATAGTAACACTGTACATCTAAATGATTGTCAGTGACCTTGCTGCATTTATCTGTCATGAATTGAATGAATCTTCATGTATGTATGTATGTATGTATGTATGTATGTATGTATGTATATATATGTGTACGTGTATGTATGTATGTGTATATATATGTATATGTGTTAATATGTATATACATGTATATATACCTTTTGCTGCATTTATCTGTCATGAATTGAATGAATCTTCATGTATGTATGTGTATGTATGCATATGTGTTTGTATATGTATGTGTGTGTGTATGTATGTATATATATATGTGTACGTGTATGTATGTATGTATATGTATATATATGTATATGTGTTTATATGTATATACATGTATATATATGTGTGTAATATGTGTATATGTGATATATATTTATATTCTTTTTCAATCGAATAGGAAGCCCAAACAAAGCATAAGTTATGTCCTAATGGAAGATAGGGGTGGGATTTAATACGTTTTCTTCTTCCCACTCCTTTTCGAACTTAAATAAGGAAAAAAAGTGTGAAATGTGCAGTAAGTGTCCTTGATACATGTGCTCGAAATAAATAAATAAATAAATAAAATAAAAAAATAAAATAAGAGTAGAAAGCAGTTATTTACACATTCCATAAACAAAAACTCAAACAACATTTGATGTGGTTATCTGTAGAAGAATGCAGCATCAGCAGACTATTTGCTGATCAATGATATAGACATACTTAAGTAGTTCCAGACAAGGCTTCTCCAGTTTGAAAGAACCATGCATAAAAAGATCTGACAGCAAAAACACTCAAATTAGCATGTCTTCACTTCTCACTGTCATCATGTGTTTAGTTTTGACTACAGATAATACAATAGGTGCCATCAGTAACCACTGTCTGGACTTGGTTACAGTATGTATGAAAACAGTTCTAGAATCGGACATAGTTTCCAAAAAAATGTATTGTAAAAAGCAAACTCTGACGGGTGGAGTGCAAACACAACACTTGACTGTGACTGTCCAGTGATACTGGTGACACAGAGACGCCAGGGAGACAACTGTCTGCTTGAGCCAAGCCAAGGTCAAAGGTCAGACTTAACATTGCTCCACCACTTTTAGCAAACACATTTAACAGAAATGAAAAAAAAAGCCTACATTGTTTTGTCTTCTTGTTATTGCAACATCCAACTGAGCACTAGAAAAATTTGACCACTTTTAAATATCATAGTAGACATGCCTAAAAAGAGCCACTCCCAGGCAGATGTTCTGATGTAACACTCCAGCTGCATGCTCAAAGACTGACCGCTACTTGTTGGTCAGCCCAATTGGTTACAGTTTATTTTTGAAGCCAAATCCCACACTGGCATAGCAGCGGCAAACCATCACGAACAACAGGACCATGCAAAGTGATGATTCATGCATTTCCTCAAAAAAATTGTAAGACCAAAAAATAGTGAAAAATAGTGATTAACAGTTATTAAATGCAGTTACATACACACGATTGTGAGGACTAGTTTAATGTATCGATCTATCAGCAAATGCCATAGCCACACAGCAATAAATCTATTCATGATGTACCCCATCTGACAGAGATTTACACCCTCAAAGTGTTATCAGAAGTGTGACAACTTAACCTGCATAAAATTTATTAAAAGTCAAGATTTTGAGACGATTTTCCAAATTAACTATACACTAATGGTTTTCAGTCATGATTTTGAATGTGTTGATTTCTAGTGTGTTTTGACAAGTAAGAAGATTTATGTTTTAATATAATTACGTATTTAACGTATTTCCAAAAATTGTACTGTTCATATTGGTATGGCAAAACTGACCTCATTGTAGATCACACTGTGCAGCCCTTCAGGGTTGCATCACATCTTTAACTTCTTTGTTAAGTACATGCTATCTTTCCAATGTGTGCAGAAAACCACCCATGGTAAACTGCAGGCATTAGTATGTAACCACAGGTTGCACCTAAAATGCATAGGAATTAGTTTATATGTCCCTCACAGACATGCTGGCATTATAGGCCTCTTTTATGATGTAAGGAGATGCATGTTGTTTTTCCACTACATCTAACTATGAGAAATCCCCCAACTAAAAAAGAACGTATGAGCTGTGGGATAAGTGTGGCAAGACTGGTAACTAAGGTAAAAAACACACTAGACCTTGAGTACTAAGAAATACATAGGATTTTTCACACCACTTTCACACTTACCACAAAACATAAAGCTTACTGATAACCTTTTGTAAGGAGGATTTAGAATTTTGAATGAATATACCATGACATATGTATGAGAAGCCACTTTTTTTTACTATACAGAGTTAAAGATCTCTCTGGTTGCAGGTCTGACTTTTTTTTTTTTAACACTCTGCACATTCCAAAAAAGAATTGAGGTCAGACATGTCAAGCAAGGTTAAGCAGCATTTCGAGCAAGATATACTTATATCAGTACATACCTATAATTATAATTGTCTATATAATGTCATACAGGACCCTTATACTTGAAATTATATATTAATTATGTATATATAATAAAAAGAGATACAAAATACACAAAACAAATGCTGCAGGTCTGACTTTGACAGTAAATGTTTTAAAGAATGTGGCATTTTCTTAATCTGCTAACTTTACGGCAGGCTTGTCACTCACCCAGGCAGAGATTTTGAGAGATTAAACAGCAAACTAAATGCTACATGTTTCAAAGTCATAAACCAACACCAGAAGTTTGTCCATGAAGTTTTTGGACTTGCCTAAAACTATAAGAGTGCCGGACCCGATTGAGAGCAGCCAGACACCATCACAATTACCAGGCTCGCCGCAGACTCTCTTAAAAATACCTCTGGAGGGTTTGGAAGTGGCCAGCCAAGCAGCAGTAGCAGTAATACAGTAGCAGTTGATCCCCTGGCACATCTGGGTGGGAGGCTGGGAAGTGGATAAACTAGGGATGACTCATGATAGCACAGTATATGCCCCAATGTGATTTGGATTCTGACTGTTCCAAAGATAAAGTAAAAAAAAAATATTACATTGAAAAAACTTCTATATTTAAATTATGTATGAGCCTTTCTTATGTCTCCATATATGTCCAAATGTTGGTCATTGCATGTGCCCACTGAAACAGTGTACACTTCTGTCAGCAGCTGGAAGCGTTTTCAAGAGGCTTTGGAGAGTTGGGATAAAACACGTCAGTGGATTGTAAACAGAGGAGTGAATGCAAACATGGCCAGTGAGCAACCCAAACACAGCCACACACGCACATTCAAGTGTCAGATCTGGAGAGTGGAAAGACTGTTGGTGTCTGGAACCTGGAGAGGATACTTAAAAATGTGGTAAATTACACTTAAGTTATATGTAGCGGTGGGCCCTGTTCAGAGATCCTCAGATGGGGTCTGGATGCTCTGAACAGGGTCTGGCAGTGGGAGGGCATCTGCACGCTGTCAAAATGATGTGATGTGGCTCAGCAGCCCACAAACAGGTCTAAGTGTGTGCTGTCATCTCACCAGAGCAGGATCCAGCTCTTCATTTAATACAGCTTCATTTTTGATTAGAGCAACGCGTTGTGCAAATCGGCACGTGGAGATGGACTCCTAAAAAGAGAGGATTCTGTCATTTACTATGATTAGGTCTTTATTATAGGTTTTATGGATTTTAAAATTTACATCAATGTTTCTCTTATCAACTGCCAGAGTAGCAATCATTGTAGTCATGCAATTTCCCCCGAGACTGTCTCTCAGCACAGATGTCAACATGGAGTTCCTATAGGGAATATGCGATCGGTTCTTCTCTGATAAAGATATGATAACCTGCAAGAAAAATAAATAAACAAATACAGAAACTATGCTGTCTGTGCATTACTTCACCAGATCGGTATGAACCTGTTCTAGGTAGTGAAGGGACAGGTTAATATACTTGGCTTCTGTGAGAAGCTGTCCGTTTAGGCCAGTCTTGTAAACCCGATCTGATCCAGCCAGGTCCACCAGGTGGAGCTTGGAGCGTCGCACCGTAGCTGAGCCTGGCTCCCGTCTGCACAGGTGCACTGTGAAAATACAGTGTGAGCGTGTGGAGGCCTGGTTCATGGGAGTCTAAACATGAAAGAGGTGAAAACTCGTTAGATTGGATTATGAAAATGCTAACGACAATATGAATGAGATCTTTTAATTCACTTGAACCTTGAACAGAGAAAAACAACAAACAACAAACATGTGCACACTTTGATTTTGATTTTGCTGCTCCTGTGGGTTTGGAGAACAAAAGCAATGTGTAACCGATGAGCAGTAAACACGTTACAATGCCTGAGGTTTAGTTGCAGATGGCCAATGTAATAACAGAAGTCAGGTTGATACCACAAAGAGAAGGATGGCAGTGAGTCACTCTGAACAAACAATCAGAAACAAGTAGGATGTGTTCATTAGGGTTCTTTGTTTAGTATAGTTCCTTTTTATTCACAAAAGTGGTACAGTCTCTCTCAGATGTCCAGATAGTTCAGAGACAGTGGCGTGCAGCTTGTGCATATTCACAAAGGGTTGTTCTTTTAACTATATTCCAGGACTCTCTGGACTCAGTCCTCTGGCTCTAAATCCACCACATGTTGATCCTGCATGCACCACATGCTGACCACACACAGTGCTCTGAGAGGACAATCAAATCCCTCACAGTGGGCAGATTATTGAATCAAAGTTTAAGCAGAAAATTTCCTTTTCCCAGTCTGCTATGACGTTCAATTGAGTCACTTGAGTTTAAAATCTGAATGGAAACGTTTGAGGATGAAAGGTTTAATTGCAGTTTTTTAAAAGTCATATAGTATAATACACTATCAGTCCTTTAGAAAAGCCTTACTTCTGCAATCATTCGGTTTGTGTCTCCCAGAAAGAGCAGATTCAAGGCTTCTTCCTCATTTGCAGACTGGAGCATAGACAGGTTTTTCAGATGAACATTCTGGTCTAGATCCTCCTGGATTCTAACTTTTCTAAAAGAATAGAGGCATAGACATAAACTTTCTTAGACACCCTCAACATCAGTCTGTGAGTCATAGTAGCATTTTTTCTAGTAGTTATTTCTACTTGATAACAAACAAGGCTCACATCTGAAAACAAACAATGATTACTCTCTCTTGCATAATGCCGTCAAGAGTTTAGTTTATTTTGACATGTCTGTAAGGGTGGAGTCAGTCAAAAACACTTACAGACATTAAGATTAAGATTATGTTGTAACTGATCATATTGGTTTGATTAAAGTGCCTGTAATGTATCAAGTAAAGAAAAAACTGTGAACTAAACTTCTGGAATCAGAAAGCAATGGAAACCGCACAAAATCTCATATTAGGGTACTGAGTACTAACGGTAGGTCTTCTAATCGAGACATCAAGTCCTGTCGAGATTCCAGGAGGTCATAACCAGTATCATTATAGATCTCCAAGTAGGACACGTGGGTTGTGTACACCATACTGCTTTCCTGTGAAGCAAAGAATAGTTATACAAAGTAGGTAAAAAAACCTGCTAATAACTACACATTATCAAAGCATGGGTTTTGCTGATCTGACCTGGCTGAAGCGCTCATATAGATATGAGAGAGTACGGGGAATGATACCACGATCACTATAGTGCTCTGCGCCTCCTGTTATGGTGAAGGTCTTTCCACTGCCCGTTTGGCCATAGGCAAAGATTGTGCCATTGTAACCTGCCAGGACACTGCAGACAAAGACTCATAAGATTCATGCTAGTTGTTAAATAGTGCTGACAATGTATTTTTACTATGAAAATAATGGAAGGATGGCATAAGTTTTATCATCATGGTTAGTACTCCCATACAATGCCAATGAAAATAATAAGTAATGACTATGAAGTACAAATCATTCTTTCTCATTTTCAACATGCGCTCACTGCTCACTATGATATCACCATCACTCTAATTGGGTGCCAAGGCTGTCTGACATATCCCAAAGCAGTCAAAGCTCAGCAGTTTGACTGAATTGAAGCTGACACCATGAGCCCACAGGAAAACATGAGAGTGAGTGGAGCTGCTGTGGCGGCAGACATGTGCTGGTGAAAGAATGTCTCTGAGCATGAGCGAAGGAACGGTCCCAAACCCATTCAACCAGACACCACTTGGTAAGTTTGATTTGGCACGGTCACATGGGAACAGGCCAGGCCTTCATTTTTGGTATCTTCTTAAAAGAAAACATACATTAAATGAAATGGCACTCCTATCTTGTAAAACTTACTTTACCCTATAATCTTCTTTAAAGAGAGAAATATAGATGCATTGTTGTATTATAATGGTATATAAGCTTTAGTATTGAGTTCAGTTAACCTTTATAACTGTATTTTGTTAAATATGTACTTCCTACCCACCACAAATACAAATATGGAAAAATAGCATGAGAGTATAAAAGGCAGTGTCCACTTAAGATCTGGGTGGTTGGTGAGTGGGACTTGGACAGTCATAGTGTGTCCTTTAATGCAAAATGAGTCAGACTGGCAAGGGAGCAAATATCAAGACACAGAGTTCAGTGTTTAGTCTAATGTCAGTGCTAATGATGTGGCCAGGGGCTTGCCACTCAGGCTTGGGCGTGGCCTAATACTTGTTCCTGTTTACACCACTTTCTCTGGAAATCAAATACAGTACCACCTATCATAAGTACTATAATTATGCTATTAAATTGGCTATGGTATTTTAAAATCATAAATCTTTTTATTGCAAGCTTAATTGTCATGGGTAAACCGGGATTATAGAGCTGATATGTTGAAGTGCCTTGCTAGTTCAATATTATTGTGCTGGCTTTTCCTCTCCTGGAGCTATTAATGTTGGTTTGTTTTTGAACTACTGAGTTGGGATTGAAATGACTGGTTTGGGTTACACCACAGCACAGACAGGGACTGGTGTGCAAGTAAACGCGTTCATGCTTCTGGCTTAATTTACGGGTGCCAAGTATCACAGGCTACCAATGAAAACAACAACCTGACAGTTATTGCTAGCGGAGGTTCTGGGCCACGTGTTGAACCAATTTACAATGGATTACCTTGACAAACTACTGCTACTTTTATTATTTATCTTTTGTTTTTGATCACAATCCTCTGTACTGCACTACTTTCACTAGGATAATGTCACGACCCACTATAGTTAGGGTTTAAGTAGCTTATTGTGTTCAATCCCAGTAATTGCTTTTCATAATCTTCCCCAATAGCCTTTGTTACAAGAGCACTAGTCACAAGTATTTTTTAATACTTGTTTTGGACGCATTCCCAAAGGAAATCAGGCTTAAAAGGCAGAACAATTTCACATTACATCCAGAGCATTTGGTGCATGTCTGGAATATTTAAAGGCAGTGTTGGGAAGTAACTGAACACATGTAATGAAAATACGTATTTTGAACACTACTGAATACTTTTGAGTACCTGTATTCCGGTACAGTTACTCTTTTATTTGGTAGCATTCAGAATGCAGTTACTTTCCTAAATTAAAAGGAATACATGACAGTACTTCATCATGCAGTTTTGGCTTTGAACTGCAAGGTATTAGTGAGAAAAAAGAAAAAAGAGCTCTCGCAGTGCGTGCATGTGTAATTTTTCATCTCTAATTGGACATAAATGAATGCATAACAAACAGTGCAATAAAAAAGCTGTTTGTAATTATGTCATGTTTTTTACACTATGATATAATGCAAGTCGGTGTAAAAGTATTGAGAGTATTCAGAATACAGTGCTGGTGCTGGTCCACGTAACGAAATAAGTTACAAAATACATTTAATTTGGGTATTCAGTATTCTGTAACTAAATACATTTTCAAAGTATTCCCATCACTGTCTAAAGATTATAGGAAACTGACAGTAAACTATGAAATGTCCAGCAGAGACAGTTGTGCATGGGTGTTTTCTACACAGTGTTAAGGTTACTCTAAGTCATATTTGTCATATTTGTGTAAGAAGACATGCTGTAACATTTGCAATGTGTCACACCAGAGAGAGCTGTTAAAAGGAGGATGGCTGGACAAGAGAACCTAAAACCCATGTCTGTAAACATTATTTGTTTATGTATTTACAAACTGTAAGAAACAGAGAGGAATGTAGCTCATATGTAGTTTGTATGGGAAGCCTTATCACAGTTACATGAGAAGTTGAATATGTACACTGGTTTATCTGAAATCATGATTTGTTGAAGTCATTAGACAGCTGAATAAGAAAATTCATATTTTTACCTGTCTGCTACTGGTTTGGCAATATTCTCGAATATGTCTTCTTGCTTGGCACTTTGATCAAAAATCTTCTGAAATCTTCACATATGGAAAAGGAGATAACAAATGCATCTCAAACAAAGCTAGTGATATTAACATGGCATAAAACAAAAACAGAGGCTAAATAGGGCTACAAAAATCTATTATAGTAGACTTCTTCCAAACTTTAAAGATGTTATCAGTATATGGGTATGTGAGAAGCTGGGCAGGCTATTATAAGACTGTGGTTTTGAAGTGCTTTATTCTGTCCACTGTTGCCTCGCTCTCTAACTGTGAATTTGGGGCTTGGAAGCGATGCATGAGCACTGCCCAGAGGGTATAAAAGGCTACAAAGTTCACCACCAGCATTTAGCAGATGTTTCCAAATCAAAATAAGAACTGCACTGGTAGAAGATATTTTCAACTTGTTGGAATTTTGTGCAAGCCATACTTTAAAAACACTATACCTGAACTTGTAACTCTCTTTCTTATTGTTAATGAAGCCTTGTGCCAAATCCCTTGGAACCACAAACTCCAAAGAAGAGCTGATCTGATCTTCATTGTCCACAGAGTACACCTGAAGAGGACAACAAACCAAAACCTGATCATTATCTAATTTTGGAGTTATTATCAGAGTTATTGAAATGTAATGTAAACAGCTACATCTGATGTGGGTAATCTGATTTCTGTCTTATTGTTCACAATTGTGCAGGTTTTGACAAGGAAGATAATGCAAAAAGAGCAAATTAATGTAGCAAAGAATGATGTTTGTCCCTGCCATTTATAGTGTTCTTGTGCTACTGTTTTTTCCATAAACCTCATTTATTGTAAAATTAATTAGACATGCAAGAATATAATAGTACATCCACAAATTAACCATGCATGTTCAGAAAAAAGTAGGTGAAACAGCTTAGTGATGAGACAGGATCTTCAAATTGATATGATCATCACCAGTCAGGTGGCAATGCAATGGCAAAAGAACATAAAACCCTTGCCTCTTGAGACTGGAATATGTTTTAATGGACATTCACTCAATTACAAGTCCCCAGGGTTTCAGGAAAAAAAGATAAGACCTATGTTATTAGATTGTTCATCTCTGTTACCCATCCAGGACTAATATCTCTTCAAGTCTGACATGCAGCAGAGGCTCAATGTAAAAACAGAGCTGCAGTCGTTTTCTTTGGCGGTAAATGGTCAGTGTAGGGCGCATCTTGCTTTAAGCCCGAGTAATATATTGAAGGAGTGTCCTCCTCAACATGTAACTACGTAAGTTAGGAGTAATTTACATTGTTACGTTTTGATTAATGACAGTGATTAAGCATTGATATGGTACAAAATGATAATTGCACTATGCTAAGTAACTTACAATTTACGGTTAAGGTTTATTGTTTTTTGAACTTGTGAGCTAACGTTAGCTAATTTAGCTAATTTTAGCTAATTTGGCAAAATTCGACTGCTGGGCTCACTTACCGCTGCCGTTTTCCGAGTAGGTTTAATACGAGCAAAAATCTGTATCGTATGTTTAACCATCTTAGATTGATATTGTGAAAGTTATTCTTATCCGCGCTAGTTTGTTTACTTCGCACTGTGATCCTCATATGTGTGGTCCTTGTGCGCAGAGCTCCAGGTTTGTTGTAGGTGGTTGCTAGGTAACCGTGGAAGATGATCCAGGGGCTGTGGCTGTTCCTTCATCTTCCATGCACTGGTTTGTATTCCAAGTTGCACAAAACCGGTAACATATTATAGGCATGTTGAATGGTTAAAGTTTGAATGCAGATTGTATTGTAATTACAATTACTTGGACTGCCACTAATACATTAAATTAAAAATAAATAAATAAATTACTATTTATTCACAGAATTGAATGGGAACCAGGTCTTTCGTTGACTGTCACTAATCACCATTGAGGCAATAGCACTAATGTGGTAATTAACCAGATCAGAAATCCATTTTCCCTTTATTCTCTTGTGTCATAACTATTTACACTCTTATAGGAGCCTGTTTTCCGAGCTATAATAAGGACAAAAGGTCAAGTCAAAGTTCAGTGATTCATCAAGGATATATTGACTCAAGTTGTTTCAGGCACTCCCTGCACTTTGCCAGTGGCACTTTATCACAATCTAAATAACAATTGCTCTACAGTTATATTTCATCAACAGAAAACAGGTCTATAGCAGTGCTCATAGTTTACAGTAGGCACATATAGGTCACTATAATTCATGTTTAACAAATGAAACATGTTTTAATGCACCATTAAAATCTATAGCACAAGCACGCTCCAACGTGCTATTTTTTAAAAGGGCATTAACATGTTAAAATATGATGTGAACGTTAAAACTATGCATAGACCAAGACAAAAATATATTCCACAACTTGCAGGATTTAAGAACTTGTAGATGTTAGTAGTGCGCAGAAATGGTTTGGATTATTTACATACTTTCTCTCATTACATATGGAGACATATACACTCGTCAGGTTATGTTCGCAGACCCATATGTCTCATATTTGAAGAGATGCATTGCTTTGGTCCTGTCTCCAGTTTCAGTTTATGTCTGTCATGCTGTTTCTGGTATTCCACCTGAACTTTGTTTGTCCCCTTCATAGACAGGACTGTGTGCTAACCCAATGGCACAAAGAACGGTGTGTGGTTTCTAAAGTAGTATATAGGTTAAAATCTTTCTCTTAGTGCATTCTGTGGTACTACAAAAATACTTCTTGTGTGGTGCCATGTTTTTGGTAGTGGTTGTAGTGAGCTTGGGTGTATATTGTGAATATTATAGTACATTCTGCAAGAATGTATGTAGTGGACAGCTTGGTTTAAATGTGTAGATAATGATATGGGAGGATTCATATGTGGTCTGTGGATCTCCTTATGCACAGTCTCCAGCAGAATTCCACTCAACTTCCAAAAACTTGCATGTGCTAGCTGACTTGATGACTCTGTTACGTATTGAATTCACTCTCTTGCAACTGGTAGATTGCCTACATTTCTGAGATATACATCTGCAACTCCTAGCATGAATCAACTGTTAAAAAACATGAATGGAAAATTGTATTCCATTTTTACTAAGGAAATATTCGGGATTGCGGTATATGTCTCTGGGTTAGCACCATCAATAAGAAAACAAAGTCATAATTTAAGCGCCAAATCCCCCTATATCCAATCTCTTATTTCAAGCTCTTATACAACAGAGTACCACCGCCTCAAATGGGAAAAAAGATTGACAATTCAAGTGTCACCATTAGGTCAAGGAGGGTTTCACTCAGAATTCAGGGGTTGGACATGCCACCCCACATTCCGCCTGGTGTCTCTGTGGGACACTGTTATGCAATGGATGTAACTCTGCCGCAGAAGATTTTGTGTCTCTGACATGTTGTTCTCGTGTATCCGCTGTAGAGCTGTGATTAGGTGCTAACAGAGATGCATGGTTGAACACTAGCCATGTCTCCCTGCAGCAGTCAGCGTCAAAGAGATAATATTGTATAGCTTTCATTTGCAAAACATACCCTTTAGAAGCCATGTTAGAAGCCATGTTGACAGTTATGGGCTAGTCTTAAGTGTCATTAAAATGTAATATAAATCCATATTAGGACTGTACAATTAATCAAATTTTAATCATGGTTGTGATTGTGATCGAAAATTGTGATTGCTCAATAAGAAAAAAAATGTGTTAATTTTTTTCTAATATTTTCTCATATCCATATATAGCATTACTTTAATTATTACTCATTTCAGTTGTTGCATTAATCTAGTTGATTTATTTGTATGTCCAATAGTCAATTAAAAGTTTAAAACATTGAGTTAAATAAAAATTTGATTGGAGGGCTTGGTCTTATAATTTATAATGATTCATTCAGGAGCCAAGAGTTATGTCAGTGACACAATTATCCACAGTGGAATAGATGCTTTGACTGTGAGCGCCGAAAAGCACATGCTGTAAAGACTGCCCGTGGGCTGGCGCAGGCTTGTTACAGAGCTGTGAAATCTTTTTTTAATATCCTGTTTTGGTCCGAGTGTTGTCTTTAGTTTGGCTCGCATAGCTGTGGCTTCACTCCCAAGAATTCCACCAACTGTACTGCAGGAACTCAGCGTGAATGAACGCAACCTCAAATTAAAGACACTTTTACTTTCACCCAAGAAGTCTGTTTTTTCTTCCAAACTTCCCCATGCATGAAATCTAAACTACTACAAATTAAAACAAAATACTACCAATGACTACTTGTAATGTTTACTTAAATTCAATTAATACTACTGTAAAACTAGCCACTTTATTACTGCCACTTCCCATTAATATTATCACTATTGCAACTCAAACGTTCAAGGAAAACCCTAAAAGAATTTAAGATTAAGTATACTTTAAGAAATAAGGGCACTAGTACTTGGAGTATTTTGTTACCATTCCCATAAAAGAACTCCTTCAAACATGAAAGCTAAAGTGACACATCATTTTTGGTAGACGCAGGTCACTGACAATAATGTACAGTTATCAGTAATTTCCCATAACTGTTTTTGTAACATGTCCTTTCTCTTTCATCTTTACAGGTCATTTTGAGATCAGGTGACAGCAAGAAGTATGCAATGTCACATAATGGGACTGTCACAATGGATGATGATTACACATGCGGCCAAGTGGAAGTATGTGTGCATGGATACAGACTCACACACACACACACACACACACACATTGCATGCTTCATTTGCTCTGAAAGGACTAAGGTACAGTAAAGACTTCAACTAGGAACATTTCAAAACTTGCAGAACCTTAAAGGCGCAACAACTTGTAGCGAAGGAGAAAACCAGTTTTTTCAGTCATGTTTGCCAGCATTCGACACTTGTAGAGAGTTGGCCTGGCAGCTAATCTAAGCTAAGGTGTGCTCTCCCAGTCACAGTGTGGGGTGTGGGAGAGGAGAGGTTGTGGTTGTGATCTTGTTTGGATGTTTTCAAAATAATTCTTGTAGCCACTACAATGAAAAATACAATAGCACCAGATAAGGATAATGAAAAACAACTGGCGTTTACAGTTGGCATTTTGCTTCACATTTGAAATCCCAAACCATAATTCTGTATAGAGATAGTTGTGCCCAAACCACCAGACTGCTAGACTGTTTTGGGAATAGGCACAAGTCGGTTTGTATTGAGTAAACTAATGCTATAATTATACTACTAATAAAATGTAATGTAAGTAATATATAAATTATAATAACTACTTCTGTCAACATTTGCTTATGTTACAACCATTATTACCCCTATAACTACTTTAAACATAAGTCTATTGTTACTTTCTGCTTCTGCAGGTGCTATTATTCATCAGTAAGTAATTGTTCTGATTAAAAATGAAAAAATGCAACCGTTTATTGCTTCTACAATTACCCATAATGAGACCAAGTCACCAGTATGCAAATAATTACTAGAGTAGTACGCAAATTTACTAGAGTAAAAATATAGCACTTCAGAAGCCAGGTTGAATCTTTACTGACTGCAGTGGAATAACACTGCTTGCCACTGCTTGTTCTCAGTAGTCAGTTTGTGCACTAATGTGGGAGTATTTTTCCTTCTGTTGCTCTCTCATATGCATGCGTGGGTATTTACTGTAAATATGAAGATGATTTGTGTGTGCCCACAGAGCTGTAAACACGGTGCCCTCCTAATCAGACCCATACTGAAGCATGTTGGTGTTCCTCTGGCTTAGCTTGGTCCTTATTACAGACTATGGGAGAAGATGATGCTATAGTTAAGAGGTTGGCCCTGGATGGCTTATTTGTTGGCAGCTGTCTGGATGTGTATGTTGTTCCACTCCTGTCTGAGTGAGGCCACGGGGGCTTAGTGGGAGAATGCAGAGATCTAATCAAAATGACCAATATATATTTTAATATATATTTATTTGTTGGAAAAGTATAAGAAGTAAGTTGTAACATTACGTACTAATACCATTGTAACTACTACCAGTGCCAGCAACTATGATACAACTACTAACATCAAAGTATTGAGAGTATTTGAAAGGATCTTCTTTGAGTAAAAGTAAACTACATTCCACATTTTTAAAAAATTTAGCTTTTTTGGTCTGGACTTCACCATAATGCACTTATAAAGTATGTCAAGTGTGCGTTGGGGATGTTAACAATAAGGCAGTTGCTATGTGGAAAAAGTGTTTTAGTTTAGAAGGAAGTGATCCTTGGAAAGTGGAGTTATTCTGGCTGAATAAGTGTTTTGGTTACTGTGGTTAAAGAGGCCGACCAAGCTGTGACCTACACATATATGCTTGCATGTTCCCCTCTATTTTTACTTTGTCGGACATGGAAAACATGTCCACATAAGAACATCATTTATTATTTATAAACCTTCAATGAAATATAAAAGTTGTCTAACTGGAATCATTGCCAGTAAAATGCCTGATTTACGATCTACAGGGGGTAGTGGTGTGACTCCTTCTCTCCTCACTTTGTACTGTTGTTGTGTCACTGGGCAAGACCAATCCTTTCAATCTGTCTGAAATAAATTTCCTTCACCAGATCTTGAGCTAGGATCTATATTGGTGTATAATTATTTGGACAATTCCCCTTGCATGTTTTTAGATTTGGTTTACATTAGAGTTGATTAATCACAACTAAGTGTTGTGATTAATCACAACACTTAGTTGTGATTAATCAACTCTAATCACAACTAAGTGTTGAGAAAATGATCTAAACCAGCTGGTTTAGTAATCAAATAATTGTTATCTTGTCTATACCCAGACTCCATGGACCTTTCACAATCTAAACAACTAACTGATTAATCAAAAGAATAATTGCTAGATCAATCGATTATCAAGATAATTGTTTGTTGCAGTTTAGAATTTTGGTTAAGAACACACTAACCTGTCCAGGAACTGAACCCAGGACTTGCTGGAGTTGCTGAGGACAGTGAAAACTTACATTACAGTAGTGTACATTACATTTACAGCACATCTAGCAATTACAGTGTCATTTTTATTAGAATTGGCACATCAGCTCTGCTTGTCTTGACTGAAATTTATGTGTATTATAAATATACATCTGTCTTATTTCAGTTATGACCAGAAGCAGTTCAACCCAAAGTGCTTAGTGCCTGTCCCGTCAGCAACAGAAGGGCCGTGGCTATTTAAGTCTGGGGTTTTAGCTGCTCCACTGCTTCTCTCTCAGTGCACTTTTTCTGGTCAGGAGCTCAGTCGAAGGGAATTCTTTTAGGGCTTTGGTTATGTGTTATTCTCTGAGGCATATCAAACTTCAGTCCTGCATTCCTCAAATACTGTATATGAATCTGCAGCTCGCAAAGCCTCGCAATATTGTGGGATGGATTTAGGGATGAACAAGGAGTCATGGGCAGGGTGACATTTAGACAGTTTGTTTTTCTGGCAGTGAGATGAGATGGAGAAGTTTGTTTAACTGCTGGGTTTTACAAGTACTATTAATATGTACGTTTGACAATAATATGCTCACTTTTGTTTGACCTTAGTCATAACAGCTGTAAGGCACACTTATTAGAGTTTGTTGCAACTTTGACCTTTGCAAAATAAAAAAAAAAAAAAGAAAAAAGTAAACAAGAGAATTCATCTAACTATAGTTGATAGCATCATACATGCATTTGGTTCCTCATTGTTGTTTTGAATTGCCCGTGGCCTGTTTTCTGTTGTCACGGATTATCTGAAGTTATGTTTCCTGTCAGTAAATATTATCACATAACTCTTCTGATCTAATAAATACTCATCAAAGCACTTCCCAAGCACTTCGGCTGGCACGTAAATCCAATGCATTTCCCTGGAAAATCGACAGCATTCCATGTCCTTTTATAGCAAACCTCATGCTGAACATTTTTAAGCAAAGAGAATTTTTAGACTGCATGCTCTTGCATAATTCATATTATTTCGGGGGAGTGCAGGGTCGGTTTTGGTTCTGAGACATCTGTGTAAATAATGGAGTATCATATTGTTTATAGTGATATTGACGACATAGTTCCTGGGAAAAGTTTTTTTTTTTTTTCATATACACCTTGGTTGAATGAACAACTCATATGTTTTATTGATAACAGAGCCAATGCAAAACCACTGAAAATAAAAATGAATGTTTTGGCACATTGATCGTCAACTATGGTTACTAACTGGTAGTTAAAATAGTATTTTTCTCAGATCAAATCTGTCTTTAAATAGGTAGGTATAGTGTCATTAAAAACAATAGTAAAATAAAGCCTTGATGACATTGATGATTTCCCTGTACATTGACATGACAGGTTTGTGCCAGTAATATTTCCAAAACACGTCCAGGTGACATCCTGGTTCATTGTTTACTGTTATGTAATGTGTACCGGAATGTGTGCCTTAATAATGACCAGAATCTGACACACAGTTCCCTTTAGGTCTGCAGATTCCTGTCTCTATGGACAGTTCTAGCACCGAAATTCCTCCGGTCCACTGTGCAATTGAGTTACAATGAAATACCTTTTTGCCTTTGAAGTGCGGCTATTCAGCGCAGTGTGTTGGGCCAGGCTACTGTTTTTACATGCCATTCCTCACACAATGAAGTGGATTATGTCACTGTTCGCCAGAGCCAACCCCATGAGGTGTCACACCAGAGGAGGCTAGAGCAGGAGCAAGTTTAGTCACACAAAAGATTCTGAATCAACCCAAATCAAAGCAACCTCATCAAAATTAAACACAATATTAATTTACAAAACAGTTAAATACATGAAAATAACATTCACAAGACAACATGCAATCTTTCAGTGTGAGTTTTCACTATCTGGGTTAGTCTGTAACGTGAGTATATCGATTCTTATGAAGTAGAGCACAGTGACAGTAACAATACAGTTGTGGTTTGCCCAAAAAAGTGAAGCTTTATCATCTATCAGTTATGTTCAGGTTAATAACAGAAAATGACAGAAAGTGTATTATGAAGATACAAACATAGCAGAGAACAGCTCACAAAGGGGAATATTCAAAGAGTCTGTGATGGCATCCAGGAAATGAAAAGTGGCACATGACTGGAGGCAGAAATAGAACTGTTATTGATTCTCACATTTTGCACTGCATCATCACTGTTCTGTAGTCTAAAGGGAGGTGAGAGACAAACAAAGGATATCCATTATGAATATATGACTTTGCATCACTGTAGCTATAAATGTAAGGCTGATACTATATATAAGGTTTTAGAGGAGGTTCCAGTAGTTAGAGAGAAAGGAAAATATATTCTTGGTCAGTCGATGTGAGGGAGAGCAGTAGAGCAAACAGTTCACTGGACAGACGTGAGGCTTTTATATGAGATCACAGCCAGGTCAGCTGTTACTAAAGTCAAGTGAGGAGACACTTAATGTACGCCTCCTACTAACATTTGTTTAGTTAACTATAAGAGGTGCTAGCACTTTCATTAAAATCTGATTTGAACTAGTCGTTTTGTTGACGTGTATTTTTAATTGGTACATTTATGCTCTGCAAGCTCAAACATAGAACTCATAATTTTAATGCATTTTTTCTCTTTTTGTCAGTTTGGTTTCGGTCCATTTTACTCTTATAATGGTGGCACTTGCAAAGCCATATATTTTCAGATGTAGAACTTGGAATAAAAATAACATGTTTTAGAGAATTTGGCATGAGACTTAGATTTATATTGGTGGGCAAATACAACATGACATTTTAATAGTCTGCATACTCACCCACTAATCACCCATTAATGTACTCTTCATGTGCGTGGTCTAATTATTTTATTTAGAAAAACACTTGTAGACAAGGTTTTGTGGTGAACGGCTGCAATGGAAACGTGATTTTGCCTCAGTTTTGTCATTAGGAATGCATGAAGTCATTTCCTTCTCCCTGACTCCCTATTCACTTTCCATCATCACTCAATAATAGACTCACTTAGAGGGGTAATTTCCACCTCGCACCAAGACGATTTTGGTCATTTATTCAGCTAGACTGCTGCAGAAGCAATTTGAGGTGAGCACCGCAGGTCAAGGGCATGCACACATTGTATTTCAGGAGGCACCAATTGTGTCTGTAGACTTACTGTTGAACACTTGACAGGTAACTTACCTACTGTAATTATAATCACAATTATTTAATGGGCCAGCTAAGGGTCTTTTCTTCAATTTGATTTATGATTAATTTGGTATATTCACATACAGAATATGAATCTATGAAGCTAAACCTGTAACCAGTTTAGCGGTGCTCCTTCCTTATTATTCCTTATCCCCATTCAACAAAATGCTGACCTGTTCCCCATTAAGAAAAGTTTCACAGGATATAGATGTGGCTGCAACACAATGATACATACAACATTATCTTGGTTAATATATTCAGCAGATATAACAATTATGTTTGACAGTTCAAAGTGTTGACCAAATCTTTTTACAAACCTCACTCCTCAAGTTTTAGTAACTGTCTGAGTGGCGTACCAAAAATCCTTTGTAACCAATTCTGTTATTCTTGGCTTGTTGAGTCCTAAGCTATCCAGTGTCATACACTATAGTTCCAGATCATTATAATCTCCAGAATGTCCTTTTTGTCTCAATTTTGATTTTTTGCACACTTGCTCAAAAGCTTTTTTGGCGTGGTCAATTTGAGGTCAACATTAACCATGTGGAAGATATCTCTCACATTCGATTAACTGAAAAACACACTAGATAGACTATAAAGATTCAAATAAAACATTAAAACAGGAGCACTTCAGTAACTGCCCAGAGAGTAGTGCTATGTTACCACCATTCATTATTTTTAGTACTTCTTCAACTATAATTACTACCACTATCAGTATCATCACCTCATTACTTTCTAAAAAAAAAAGAAAAAAAGAACAAAAACATTACCACAGCCCTACCTAATAAAGTGGCCAGGGAGTGTGTCAGCTTTGCCAAGTCTGCCAGAGGAGGTTAGGCTAAGGAGGTTAAAGTTACAGACAGAAATGTTATTATGTGACACTAGACTAACTGCCCTATGATATACTATCTGCTCTGGATTATACATTTGACCTCCCCTACATGTTGCCAGATTGGAGAGATTAATCGAGTTTTCCCTGCTGTTTTTCACCCTCAGGCAGAATCACTGGCCTCCACTGGATAATGTCATCCACTTCTTTGACAGGCCAAACTGCTACTGCTCAAATCCCCATTCTGCATAATACAGGCTATATGACAGACACGGTTGCTACTAGTGCTGACACAGGGATTTCTATTGAGAAGGTACAATAATAATAAAATATAATAAAGTAATTCAGGCAAGGTCAAGATTAGACATAAGAAAAAAGGCTGCATAAGGGCTCTAGACAGTAGTGTACATCTTGGGTGGTTTAGTTTAACAGTCTAAGTAATGAGGTATGCAGACATGCTATGTGAAAGTGTTAAAAGATGCTCTGAAAACTTTGTACAACTAATGGCATAAAGGTATCTGGGGAATGACAAACAAAACAGGTTAAAACCGAGTGTTTTTATAATAGTTACTTTCTTTTTATCAGTACATTTTGTACAACTCATAAACAGAGACTTTACTAACAATTTGGTATAGGGATCTTAGACTGAGATGCTAAATATCTAATTTTGTATTCGATTGGTTGTCCTGCCAAGTCTGTCTTCATTATTCCCATTATGTCACTTTTTTGCCTTTCTTGAGGCAACAGTCTCTCCATTTATTTGGGTATGGGACCATCATATTTTGAGTGCAAAAACTATTAGTTTTATTCTTTACTATCAACTGTCAGTTATGTAAAATGTATGCTTGAAAATGCGCCAACCAATATTCTCATAACGTACTATATAGTCTCTTACCCTTGTCATTATTGGCCTTTAACTTACTAAGTACCTATCATAAAATCAACACAGCATGCTTCATTTTTTATTGACAAAATATGGATTGGGAAGATTCTGGCTGCTTCTTCCTGTTTACTCATTGACCGTTGATTATCTAATACTGTCTGTCACTGTCTGGACATGTTTGTGAAGATGTGGGCTGAGTACAGATATCCACAAACCAGGGTCAAAGCGGGTGCCCTCAATTTGCTATTGATAACAGATTATGGGCCATGAAAGCACAAAAAACTGCCAGAGTCATACTTCATATTTCAGGGGATTAAATGCTTAACTATTGGACATGAGATTTTTGCTGTGTGTTATGAGACATTTTCAAACTGAAAATACTTATGTTATGTAACCACATCACTGTTGGGACTTCTGTAGGGTTATATTTAGAATTTTAAACAGATATCAGGTAAATTGTTATTATTGACAATTTGGTAAAGCAAACTATTTTTTTCATACAGTGAGGACTGTTACAAAAAGGGAATGAAATGCACTTTTTAAACTGCTGTGTTCTTTTAATTTGAGGAGGCAACCGAGTTTGTCATTGTGCATCTCCATGTAAACATATTGAAGTGTCTTCCGCTCCAGAGCTAGTGTGCATGGGCATGGTCATCTAGTGCGCACAGTGCGGTAGCTTTAAGAGGGGAGGCGTGGTGCTGCTGTTTTGACCGACTTGTCAGTGGCTCTGCTCTCCACTATACTCAGCTGAATGAGCAGGCTCGTACAGCGGACACACGGCTCTCCTCGCTTCTGATTGTCCACGGTGCCACAGCCACACGGACTCTTCTCTTATTACTGACAGCAGTCGCAAAGGATTATTATTAACATCGCGCTCTAATCGTTTCTCGGCTACACTTGTGAGAGGTAAGTCTTTTTTGCGTAAGGCTAACTGACTGACAGACGCGGCAGGGTGCGTTGTGATGGTGAACATCTTCTGGTGGTCACTAGACTGGATGAATTTTGCGTTATTATTGCATTGTGGTTTTATTGTCTTTTCAAATTCGCATTGTGCTATTATAACAGGCTACTGGCTAATCGTGCGTAGCGACATTTGGAAAGGCTTATGCATGACTCCTTTTTCCATCATGCCTTGATCAAAAACAAGACACGATTAAGAAATGTGATGCCTTTAACAGAAATGAGAAAGAATACAATTTTACATGTGTTTTACTTGCTTCATATTTCTGCCTACCTGTCTCACCAGTGACCGCCATTGCTTTATCGGTTAATTAAATTCAGTTTTGGCGCATGACAGTCTCCACCAACCGTGTTATGTTACATTATAATTTCTTTTTTTTACGATATTGGATTACGCACGGGTATGTTTTGTATTTAAATCCACATGTGCTCTAATAATAGCCTGGACAACGTGCAAAGCATTTGACCTCGATATTATGCGCCTCGGCTGTGTTCATTGGGCTGCACACCCCACAGGGGCCTAAAGAGGGCGCTGCGTTACCTTAGCTTTGTGGACAGTCAGAGCCATGCATACATGAGGCTTATAGATTTACTGTAAAATACGCACAAAAATAAACTAAAATGTAAGAAAAAGCCTTTCACGTGTAACAAAATCCGAAATGGACCCTATATTGTTTACACGACTCAACATTGTACATCCTTTTTAATATATTCACCATGTGCAGCTAAAAAAATTAAAGAAATTCATCATTGGCCTGGTAATATAGTCGGTCTGTGCTTCTTCTGTAGCCACACAGCTAGTCCTTTTAGTCTGTTTATGGGTTGGAAAGGGCTAACTGCACATCTGGCTGTAATGCAACAGTGAGAGCCCTCTTGGCCAGTTGTTGGGGCTTTACAAGAACAGCACCAGGCTAAGCACCAAATCATCCTCTTCTCCTCCTCTTCTCCTCACCCACACCACATGGCTCTGCTCTGAGGAGGAGCATCTGCTACATTCCTCTTAACGGATCAAGATTGGAGTGGCAAGTAAAGCCGCAGTGAGCCGAAACAATTTGGATGTCAGTCAAAAATCTAAAAGATTGATTATGGCTGAAATCAGTGCATTACAGTAAATAGTTGTTATTCGAAGTAAGTAGCTTGTCAGATTTGTGCAAGTAGTTCACACTCTGGTTTTGAAAGCTGGAATACAGTAGGTTAGTGGTAGCAAGCAATTGTGGATTTATTGAAAAGCACTATAGCTGGATATATGTCTCTAAGCAGTGCAATCCTATGATCTTTTAATACGCCTTAATCTTTTGCACTGGTTTGAATATTGTAGGTACATTTGTCCATGTGTTTACTAGAGATGGACAATCCAGTGTTTCTACAAGTATTATTATGTTTCCACCAGTATTTTTAGTAGGGAGTTAAATGGAAATCGAACCAAATGTATTCTGTTAAGATGAAAAGTTATTTTGTGAACTTGATTACAACTTTACTTGAATTTGTGTGCCCATTAAAAATCTGATATTGCCAAATATCAGCCTCAATGGTACATCATGTGTATAATATCTGGAAAACAAGAGCAGCAGTTTTTGATTAGGCCTTCTTGATTGAGAGGGGAGTGGACAGTTGGGTCGGTCAGGGGCCTTGCTATGTGGGTGTCTGAAGTGAAGGTTGGCTGTATATTTAACAGTGCATCCCTGTGTTAGGTACAAGCTTCAGGGCCCACACACTGCAGTGGTGTTATTGGTTCTCCTGGCCGAACATCTCCCCTGTGTGGTCGGGTATGTTTTGGACTTGATCAAGAAACTCATTCATTCTGGAATTTGAATTACTGGCAGAATTTGTGCCTTTAAAATATTGTAAATACTTCTTTTGTGAGAGCAAATTAAGATAACTTTATATTTATTAAGTAGTAGAAAGAAAAGGTTATTGATGTAAAATCTATGTCTATGTTATGTCAATATAAGGGATGTACCAATCTGATACTGGTATTGGATATCTGCGCCAATCCTGTAAAATTTGCTGGACTGGATATCGACTTCCAAATATCGGTTCAGCGATATCCTGCTTGGACATATAAACCGATGTAATAAGACTATTCAATGGTCATAGTTGGCCCAGAAAGTGTTATAATGTTTGAATTTTTATGTATACAAAGTTGTTGTGTAGTTACTTGAAAGATAACAGCTACATAATACATTTGGATCAGTTTTGTCTTATTTTATTTTTGTTTAAAGAAATATAGGTGCTTTTCAGTCTCTCTGGTAACGGTTGATATCAGGTATTGCCAGATACTTAAAGCAATATTATCGAAATTGGTATTGGAACTGAAAAAGCTGGATCAATGCATCCCTAGTCAATATGCAACACCAGAATACCAGTTAACGTAAGTGGAAATTAAAAGCTGGAATCTATTGTACACTACTACTACTACTACTACTACTACTAAATGTTAATGTTTTTTTGTACAGTTTTCAAATAGCAGGAGCAAAGCTTGAGTCAACCCTGCTCCAGCCCTGCTCCAGCCTTGTCTCCCCTAGTGCTCTGGACAGACGGGCAGCATGCCCACTGTATCAGCAGCACTGTAGATTCTGGCACTGCAGAGTCAAAGGAGTCTGGGAGTAATTAGCTTAGAAGGAATAATCCCTCTCCAGACAGTTTTGCGTCTGTTAAGAGTTGCATGGCCCAACACCCATCCTCCCATAGTCCAGAGTCACAAGTGCTGCTTATGGCCTGTCTTAATAGCATACATTTACAGCCACTATATTTTATGTGTGTTCATTTATGGTGTCATCAATTCTTCCTTGTGGATTTTGAATTGCATGCGGATTACAAGGCCTTCCTGTAGTATCTTGTATGGCAGGGCTATACCATGGTCATATATGGGGATGATATGAAATTTGTATTATTTTAATATATAATTAAGCATGCACTGCAGCTGATTTTCCTCTCAGTTGCAAGGGCAGGCAGACAGAGATTGTGGTTAATTGCTACTTCTGAAGCCTAGAGCAATCTAAACACTGACTATGGAGGTTCTACAGACGCTAAAAACTCTTAATAATGACAGAGATAAGATGTGAGTCCTGGAAACTAGGCTTGTCACCATAACAAATTTTGAAGATGTATATTGATATATTGCTACTGAGAGATACTGCGATAAACAATAGTATGGAAACTACTTTATGCCACTGATACAATAACAATAATGCAGGGTTATCCTAGTAAACCATTTTTAAATGGAGAGTATCCTGTGTTTCCCATAGATTTGGTTAAGATTATGGTGGCACAAATTATTTTCTCATTCAAATGTGTAGAGTATTAATATCTTTTTCTGCCTATATTTAATCTTTAGCATAATTTTTAACCAGTGTCATCTCTTTTTTTTTTTTTATGATAATACAATGAACAAAAAAGTCTTATTTTGTTATGCCAATATATAGTTATGCCAGTATATAGTCCAGGTTATTAATGGGAAACACAAAGTATCATTCAAAGGCCTGAGCTGCAACAAATAAATAACAGAATGAAGCAATAATTTGCCAAAGAAGTCACTTATTCAACCTTTTACAGCTCAAGTCATATTGTGTTACAACAAAATTACTCCAAATCTCCCCACTTTTACATAGAAATTGTACACACGATAAATTTTCAGCCCTAAAATATATTGTTCCAGCTTTCATATATTGACCGAAAAGTCAATATAGTTATTATCGTGACAGGCCTACTTAAAGCTATAACCGTCCAAAACAATTAAGTACAAACCATTAAACAGCCTTAGGTATGTAATAAATTATGTCAATCACACACATCACACATTTTCTCTTTTATATTGTGGTAAAAATTTTAGCCCTTAACCCCCTGCACTAGTCTCTTACTTATGCTTTCTGTCTGAATACTGCTGCAAAATAGGAAGTGGTCTAATGGTCTTAACTATGAATGGACATTATGCACATTATCAACAGAACAAATATTAAATTAGAGAGGCCAATTTCACAATAATGATCAATTAGTCCTGTATTTTGTAACCCTGGTAGCCCTTATTTGACTACACAGGATACCTTCTGACGTGCTTGTTGTGTAGCTGCTCTGTTTCCCAAATACACTGCTTATGTTGTTCTCTGCTGCTGTGCTGTTTGGCATACA
>KN484050.1:68636-98911 GCA_000787095.1 Periophthalmodon schlosseri
TGGACGAGAGCAGAGCTCTGATTCGCCGCCAGGTTGCCTTGACGACTGTACAGTACATAAACTAAACCACGTTTGCAGAGCAGTGCATTGAGAGACAGGAAATACTTGTGCATACTTAATCTTTCAGTTTGTTGGAATAGGCCCTACTTTCCTCAACATTAATTCAGAATACAGATTTTTATACATAAAAAAAATGTTACTATGTTGTTTCCATGCTACATAGTTACTGTATATGACCCCATGCACCCTATGCATATAACTCAGGAGTATTCATCCTCAAAATCCTAACTAGCCATAACTTTGCTTCCTGACATTCCACACACGCTTTCAAAGAGGAAGAGGAAAAAGGTCTGTGGGTTTGTGTTGTATCAGAGAGAAAGCAGGAAAAGAGTCCTGTTGATTGATTTATGCCAGGTAGATTTGAGTCAGGTATACCATTCTGCATTGACTACCTGCAAAGTGAATAACTGATCTCTTTTACATGGCACCTGTTAGTGGTGGCATTGACAATTTTGTTCTCATTTGATATGTTTGCCCATCCTTCATGCTTACATATGAAGGATGGGCCAAGTAGCCCTTCCGGTGGTGGGTGTACCACCAGCCTGTCTCTATGGGGATGGCATTGAACTGAACCATATCCATGGAGAAGAGCCATCAGGCGTAGTTACAGGTAGTTACAGATCAGATCTGTGGAGAGGCAACCCTTCTCACAGTAAGAATGTGTGTTTCTTTTCAGTAATAAAACCTATGTAATTGATGGCACAGTGTTTGCATATGCATGGACCGAAGCTGATGGGACACCCTCCTCCCGAAAAGTTACATGCACCAAACAGCGCTGGGCAATATGGTGATAAAAACTGAATCATGATTGCATGCCTGTGACAATATGCTATTTTTCTTTTTGAATGCAGCTCTATGCTCAAACAAAACACTTTTCTCACCCACACTACCTATTGGCGAGCCTCAGCAATGCTCTGAGAGAATGACATTTGGATTTAACCAATCACAGTGAAGTGTGAACTTTCGGAAGAATCAGATAAGTTTAGTTACCTCTTCAAGGCAATACAAAGATTTGAAGTTTACGTCAATTGTGATCAAATCAAAATCGTGATCTGACTCAAAGAAAATTGTGATATACATTTTTTGGTCGACCACGCCTACCTGAAAATGTACAGCCTCCTTTATACTGATATATGAATTGCTTGCTAAGACTTTCAGAGTGGCATATTTTTAGTTGTAGTTTTGGTCCAGTTACAACACATGGCCTGGTTTCCTTGTTTAACCATGATCCCCTGTGAAGCTAGTACAATGTGGGCCAGTGCTGAGTCAGCTGTGTCTCTCCCTGAAGGTGCTCTGTCACTCCAGTGCCGAGGCTGTTGACCTTGGCAGAGAACAGACCTGTGGATGAGCTGCTTTTCCTGTTCGCACATTGATCCCTTTCTCCTTCCAATCTCAAAGGCATTTCAGAAGTGAATACAAGTGAATTGAGGTTGCAGAGGTATTACAATTACACATCCCCTGCATAATTCCATGGAAATAGAGTGAAAACCATACTTTAGAACATGTCTCATCTACATGGAGATAGATGAGACATGTTCCAAAGTATGTTTTATGTTATTCTGTGGAAAGGAACTACACCTCCCCAGGCCAGTTCTTCTGAATCTTGTTCACTGATAAAACTTATTCAACCTAAGTAAACTGAAAAACATGCTTTTATTTTAGTCTTATTTTTTTAGCTAAGGTCAATGGGGCTTTAAGGTCAGTAAGTCTATCTTTCTCTGCATCTTGGGGAGAGGGCGTGTCTCTTGTCTGTGCCCCTTGCAGCCTTAATAATGCCACTTGTCACTAATCCTGTTGTCTTGGGAGGAAGAAAGGGCAGACTCATTGTTCTACAAAGGAAACTAAGACGCGGAGAAGGAAAAGCCAGTGAAGAAAAGAAAAAAATGCTGACCCATATTTTTGCTCGAGGCATGCAATGGGACAATAACACAAGGCCGACCTGGCCATTTAACTTAAATAGCATGTAATTGAAACAATGTGTGTTGATTGTATGCAGCTAGCGGAGATGTGATTAACCCAGATGATACGATCGAGGTCAAAGTCTGTTTTGGTCAGTGTTTTGGCTGTGCAAAGTAGAAAAAAAATCATCTGGACTACTGCTTTTTATGTGACCAACTTACTTCATGAGTAACCAATATTTTTGTAAGGCTAAGTGGATTTTGAAAGGAAACATCTGCATTGCATTTAAAAGATATGGTACACAGTGAGTAGTAGGCTGCATAATAGCTTTGACTTGCCATACTGCAATTTAATATCGCTGCTCAATGAGTTCAGATGAGGTCAATGTTGTGCTATTGTGATTGGCAAGTTGGCAACCATTGCAATCACGGAGGGAGTTTTGCGAGGACCAAACAAGATTAGAATAATTGAGATTTCCACAACACAGCACCAGATGAAGAGGATAAAGGAGTGGATGTAATCAGTGGAAAGTCCTCTGCAATGCAAGGAGAAAGTGCATGTGCTTTGTCAAATATTCAGCTTTAAGTTGGTTGTTGCTGTTTGTAGTGTTTGTGTCATTGCTGAAAATGGATAGATTGATTTTTATGGCTGTAGGCCTTTAATTGTTTAGTTAATTAATTGTTCGATGGAGTCTTAGTTGAAAAAAATGTATTAGTCCAATTGCATTATTGGGATTATATGGACCACAGCAGAAATTAGAAAGCATCAAGTGTATTAATTTGAGATTTGGGAATGAATCATTAGCTTTGTCTGCCTTTTACTGAAAAAATACACTTTTTACTAGTAGTTTTCTGAATAAATCTTTGCGTGAACTCCTGTCATCTTATTTTATTGTCTGCACTTCCGGTCAGATACATGCTCAGATCATAGAAATGCTTGATACTTAATACTTTGGAGGGCTTTTGCCTGCAACACATCACCCCCTTTTAGTCGACTAATCAATGTACAGTGCATGGTTTAGTCGACTAAATAAATTCTTGGTCCTGTTGATTTCATAGTCGTGGTGCTGGGCGTGCGTCTGCCTCTACAGGAGCCGGGGCTCAGCTGGCTTCAATCAGCACCGTCGTTTGGTCCTCTCACGGTAATCGACACACAATGAGCCTTCTTAGCATCACCTTGCTCCCTGTTGGCGTCACACAGCATGGTGTGAATACTATTTACACTTGAAGGGAAAGTTGTGCCATATGGCTTATTGACAATATTTTTCTTTCTTTATTATTATTTGTTTGACTTTATAGGGTTCTATTTTATGTCAACTGACATTTTAGTTTTCACCTTAAAAAAAATATTGGTATGTTCTTCGGATATAGGGCCTTGCTTTCTCGTTTTACTGTCCTGCAAGTACACTTGCCAATTGCTGAAGTTATGTTGAAATGGGGCTGGGCAATTAATCAAATTTTAATCAAGATTCAGTCATGTCTAATCGTCAATTATATGCTTGATGGGCTTTTACTCAAGAGATCTACAGCCAATCCTCTGCTCCAAACCACATGCTTTTGCTGACAGTTTGTTCTATTTGCACGTATTAGGAGCCTCTTGTTTATGTCCATGAAACAATACTGAGCCATTTTTCTTGTTTTTGAAAAAATACTGAGAATTGATCAATATGAACTTCTCAGCTTGAACCTAATGCCCATAGAATATGCTTAGATAACTCTTTTTTTCATAGCAAATACCCGTTCTGTTCAATGTACATCTTTCTAGCAGCATGCAGACAGCAGCACTGGCCATGTGACTGTATACTGTTTAGTCACTGCAGAGTAGCACAGGCAGCCCCTTCTCTGCTGGGGGACTTGGAGAGGGCAAAAGGCCTCTTTACTAAGGGGGCTAATAATTCACTGCAATAACATGGGTGACTCTTCCCACCCCATCAGAGCTGCTGACAAACTCCCATTGTGGCTGGAGCACAAGGCACGTGTATTTGAGAAATATCCATAGGTCAAAGGTTAAAAACTACAAATCTTTGCTAATGCAGATGTATGGAACCTATTTAGTTTTGAAATATGTTGCCTTGATAACATTGTAATATCCAAAGATTTTATGTTGGAATGAATGGCAGCTGAGAACAGACTGTCCTGACTGAATGCAAGGATAAACAGGAAGTGTTTGTTATTCTTCAGACATCTCTGGAGAGTTTGGAGATAGTTGTGGTGCAGCTAAACAAACTTGTAGGCCATCCCTCATGTTCGCACATACACTCAGAAGAGATTCAAAAACTAAATTGGAGGTTAAACTGATGGTATATCATCAAGACAAGGCCTCCCATGCAGTCATTGGTTGTCTAAAAATTCTTGCCATGGTCATAAACATATAGGAAGAGGAAGTGGAAGTGGAAGCAAATTGGAAATGGAGATTAAAAAAAAAGTGTAAGACCAGCTGTAGGCAACACTTACTAGTTTGATGTAATTTTTTTAATGGTAGCTGTGCTGTTGATGAGATGTTCTCCTACCCATGGTTAGAGATAAAAAAATCTTTTGACAGACAATAAAGAATAATCTTTGAAGCTCTTTAGCTGATATGAAGAAGCCTTGAAGTGTAGAGCCGGTGGTAACCTGATCTTGGCTGTTCAGGCGCTGTAATCTATGTCCAGCAGTGCCACTGGGTTCAAAGAGCCTCCAACCATGACAAAAGGTCAGGGGTCATGTAAAAAGTATAAAAGGTCACGGCTGCAGACATACACCTGTTCACAATTCGCCAGGATTAGCAAAACGGATGACTTCCAGATGTTTTATGGTGATATTCTGGCCATAAAAACAATGTCATGATCACAGTAGAACCTTCATATGCAGTGAATAGAGACTACCCCCTGCAGGTCTGGTGGAAATGAACTTTTGAGTCGGTCATAAATGTGTACTTTGTTGGAAAAAGGTTATAGCTTTGATTTACTTGCTCTTAGAACAACAGAAAAACACATGGAAAAGCTAGCTTACAATCTTCCAATGTCATATAGCTAACATTGTACAGTGCAACAGCAGGTCCCCATTGCCGGTGTAAGGGAAAGATATTAACCTTGCTTTAGAATGGACACATCTGGCAAAATGCAAGGTTTTCTTTTTGGATTTGCCATTTTGTCCTTTTCCATATTTTTTGTAGTTGGCGTCACACATCTGGCTGGACTATGGTCATAAATAAAGCGATGAGAATGTGCCTGTATTTGAACCTTTAAGACTTTTGGCTGTAAAAATTTGTTTTTATTTTCTCTTTAAACTCCGATTTCTTCTTAAATATATAGTATTATCACAATACAAACAGTGATTTTTCTTTGACTTTCCCATATGTTTTTAGGGTGGTCAGTCAAAAAGGATATGCTCTACGCATTTTGCCACAGTTATTAGTTCAAATTTACATTCACTGTGTTAACCAAGTGTCAGGAGTCAGTCAGGAAAGCTGAGACATTGTTCAAACATGACACCATTGAGCTGGCACATATCCAGGCAGACTGCAGAGGTACTGAAGCAGGCTAGCAGCGTGACCTTTGACCTTAACAGTCTGCCCCTCTCACAAAGGAGTCGTTCATGTGCCCAGTGTTAACCAGCACACCCAGAATAGTCATACACTGTAAAACATGGTAATTATTATCAAATCGTATGCAAGGGCTTTTGAAATATTGAAAGAAAATGTGTTCGCTGTTAATGTTGTGGATCTATGGGGGTATTCCATCAAAGTCACTTAACAAGTCTAGGCTTATCCTGAAATCCTGAGCTAAAACTAGCTCCATCTCCAGCTTAAGCCTCAAGTCATTCCATGAAAGAAATAAGCCTGGGTTAAACCAAAGCTAATTCTGGCCTGAAGTTTAAGCTGCGCTTTGCGCTCGCTCCTGTTAACTCTGAGAAGGCCAGATCAATGTAGCAACGACATCACTGAAAATGGGCTCAAAGTGTGATTTTTTTTTTTTTTTTTTTTTATGATCTCACTAAACGAGAGAGGAGCCAGAGCGTGCACGAATTATAGTTTGATTTGGGACGTATTTTTTCTGTTCATTCTGATCCAAGCAGCAAGAGGAAAGATGCGAGTCCCCCCTCCTCTCCCATTCGATACTCCTTCTCTCCCAGTCGCTCTGTGCTTCACTCTGGTTAATGTGGAGAATGACGTTACCTGACCTCTTCTCAATGCGCGGTTGCCTTCTATGAGTGGAGCTTGTTCTGCTGTGCATAAAAGCAGGCCTAAAGCTGTAACGGAACTATTCGCATGTAACGAGAACTAGCCAATCAAATCAGCACATATATGTGTTGGGTTTGACAGGGAGCGAGAAACGGAGGAAAAAAGACGAAGAGATACCGAACCCACTGAAAACCAGCATCTCTTTCTGTGTGCAGAAGCTGCACTGCCCCTCACAACAGCAACATGAGCAAGATCATTTTAATGAAATGATGGCCATAGGCTTTTATATTTTTTATGCCTTTTTGATGAGTGCAGCGTTCACACACGTGTGCCCAGTGCGTAGCAGCACGCAGCTGGTGGTCACTAAACGTCTCAGGCGATACATGACTCAAAAGTCATTTTAAAAATGTATTCAGACAGAGACAAATGGATTAAACACAGATGGGGGAGTGCACGTGCTGAAACTTTTGATCAAAGTGTTTCTTCTGACATTCTTGGAGACAAAGTAAAAAAAAAAATCTTGACAGTTAACCAGGTGCCGACCAGGTTTGCATCGGGGGCTTGTTACTATGGCAACTCAGTTCCAACTCTGGTTAGTCACTTGTATTTGACAAGCCTGAATTACCCAAATAAGACAGGCCTTTGCTTTAGCTCACTCCATGGAATACCCCCATTGATGATGTAATCTAGTAGAACTTCTAGTAGGGATGAACTATGTCAATATTCTTAGAGCCTTGACCACAATTTCATTTTTATCACGATTCCTGTACACCTCATATATTTATGTATTGTCTTAAGAGATAACCATATGATGTACTTGTTCATTCTATATAAATCAAAACAGAAATGAATAAACATTAGTGACTAGATTTAGATGCATTGTTATAGCTCTATTGTCATTTGGTTTTCCTAGGTCAAGATTTACAGCTCAAATGCAAATAGACTCGGGTCAAAAATGCGCCCTTGTGTTGTTGTTGTCGAGAGGCCAGGCTTTGTGCAGCAATCCCAGGGCAATTTATTTCTGTAAAGAAATGCCTCTGTGCGAGTGCTGTCACAACGAATTCTTTGACCAACAAAACAAACGTAAGTAAGGGCTGTCTGGTCAAAAGAAACCATAAATAATAGATGAGGCAAAAACACCCCATAAAGCATTTTGAACCTTACCACGGCTCAGCACTGAGATCCCTGGAGGTTTCTCACTCAGCAAAAGCACCTTATTTGCTTATTATCGCCCATGACTACCTGTTGGCGTGAGTCATCATAAGCGGATGATATAGTTGAGTGAGTGTGTGGGAGAGACCACCTCAGATGAATAGAGGCTTGTCCAATATTCCATACACTATTTTTTTTTTTCAACTGAGACAGAGTGCTTTTCAGTCTGCTGCAAGCCAGTGATGTACAAGGTAGCAGATTTTCAATATGTTGGCCTGTTTTAGCTGCACCTGTATTGCAAAAATGTTTCGGCCTTCCATTCACAGACTAAATAACATAAAATAAAGTTCATTCGTTGATATACATGTAAACCTGGTTTAGCTTTGTCTTTGCTTGCTCATTTCCCATTAGAATTTTGAACAGAAATGTTTGCCACCTGTTTGTCTCCATGGACTTTTCCTAACTGACAAAACTGTCCATGAGATCGTCACCAGTCTGAGTTCATCTACATGCTGCCTCGATGTGTTAACACACTAGATTTCTAAAGTCTGTGCTCAAACGTTTACTATCACCACTCGCTTGCATAGTTGACATGTCATTTCAATCTGGAACATTCCCAAAAGCTTTGAAAACTGCAGTTATGAACCTCTCCTAAAGAAGAGCAGTCTTGATGCCACAGTACTGAACAATTACCGACCCATCTCACATCTGTAGTTTTTAGGCAAAGTCGTCTTATTGCACAGTACTGAACAATTACCGACCCATCTCACATCTGTAGTTTTTAGGCAAAGTCCTTGAAAAAGTTGTTTTCCAAAGAACAACTCCTTTGATTTTTTTTCCAGCCATGTTTTAGACCCCACCACAGCACTGAGACTGTTCTTACCAAGGTGACAAATGACATCTGCTTGAACATTGACTTGATCCTGTTAGATCTGAGTGTTGCTTTTGACAGTCGATCATGGGATCCTCTTACCAAGACTAGAGGACTGGGTGGGCATCTCCGGTACTGCACTAAACTGGCTCAAGTCCTATCTAGAAGACAGGGAGTACTTTGTTGAAATTGGAAACTGTGTGTTAGGAGTCAATCCTGGGATCTAAAAACATTGCAAAAATCAAAGGTATACTGTCAAAACCAGATTTGGAGAGACTTATTCATGCGTTTGTCTCCAGTAGGTTAGACTACTGTAACGGCCTGCTCACTGGCCTCTCCAAACGAGTGTTAAGACAGCTGCAGTACATACAGAACACTACTGCTGGGGTCCTGACTAGAACCAGGAAGTACGAGCACATAAGTCCTGCTTGTGTACAAGTCTCTCCATGGCCTAGCACCAAAGTACATTTCTGACATGTTGGTGCCATATGAACCATCTCACACTCTGAGGACCTCAGAGACCAGCCTCCTGCTGGTGCCCAGAGTCAGGACTAAACATAAAGTAAATTCTATGATGATTATTTATGTTTTGATTTGTTTGTATTGTGTATTTGAATGTCTTTCGTATTCTGTAAAGCACTTTGAATTACTTTGTGTACAAATTGTGTTTTACAAATAAACTTGCCTTGCCTTGCCTAGCATATTCCACAGTATGGCATTAAACTTGTATATCTTGCATTTATTCAATTACAGTCCTGGTGGTGTCACTTGTTTGCTTCTTTGTGGCGAGATATAGGTGTAATCCGGCACTTTAGAACATTTGAGGAAAAGCAACATCTCCAAGGAGAAAAGTAAGCGGTAGATACTTCACCAAAGAAGCTTTATAGTGCACCTTTTTAAATGTCATTTTTTTTATTTTTCTCAACTCATTCAGTAGTCTTTATGTAGCCTATGGTACCATCTTGAGCAGCCTATATTGAAAAGTCACAAAGTGTGAGTTCACAGAAGTCAGGTCCATGAGAAGGCCACAATCTGTGGTCACCTCCTGGCTCACACCGTGACAGTGTGGAGTGGCTTAACTTCTTATTTTCTTTCTCAAAGTACATCCAATACAGTCCAAGACAATTTAAAACAAACAGCTTCCATATAGGTCTATCTGGCTTCCCTTAACAAAACAAACCATTTTACAGTTTTAGCCTATTTTGATGTCTGCTCACTTGCTCAAATAAACTCTTTCACCGTTTTGTGATGGGTGGTTACATACCTTGATCTAGCCGTTCTTGGCTACTCTGGCCTGTAAGTGAAGTAGAATTTAAAAAAACAAAAACATCAATGCTTGCATTTTTATGTGTGAAGATGGTTTATGATTAATGTATTAACATGTTGACTATTAACTTTATCTTTTGAGTTATTTGACCAATTACAACCATTTACTGTGCTTGCAGAATTGACAGCATTTGACTATTTGTATTCAGGAACTGACAACATTAAGTCTACCCACAAAACCGTATTTGAATGTGCTTAATCAAATCAAATATTAAAATGCCAGCACAGCAGAAGCTGCGCAGAAAAGCCAAGTCAAATTGAAAGTGGCTGTTATTAGGCTAATCTGGTTTAGACTAAGTGGTGTGGGTTAATGGATGTATCTCCAGGGGTCTCCCAGGAATGCATTCAGGCATTTTACCACCAACTCTGTGACATCTGCCGGCAGTCTCTGGAGACATATGACAAATGGTGGAATGAATCCTGCTTCACCCATCCACTGGCTCCAGACAGAATTGGGTGGAAGACTGGGAGTTGACATCACATTTTCAGCTGTATATATCATATATTATATAATATATTATATATATATCATATGTGTATATATATCCAATATATATTGGATGGCTGTCCGTTTCAAATGTACCCACAACACATTACATCAGCTAAATAAATTCATTACAAGAAATTATCACTAACAGGTAACTGTGTTGTTAAGAGGAGCTGAAGGCCCTGGGGTTGCTAAGTGACATGAGTTAACTGAAGATTCTGCATGTCAAAGGCTATTGCTAGTAATGCATTTTTTTTTCAAACCAAAGAAACAAAACACAGGCCTCCATTCAGGCTATTCAGGATTGGGACTTTTAATAGGTTTTGGGCCAACTTAAAAACTAAATTCAATGTTATAATCATAATTTGTTCACAGTTAATTGAAGTGAATGCTTGTGTAATATTTCACTTAGAATATACTGAATCTTTAATCTACACACACTAGTTATTGAATGATTTATTACAGTCTGTTACAATTAAGGGATAGGCAGGCACTCATATTGACGTATGACAGCCCCTCTGCCACCCCTCACAAATGCCTTTACTGAAGCAGTGAAAAGGGCAAGTTTTTAAATATTTCATCGTATTTCAGCTCCACCTTTGAGTTAACACTGATGATACTTGACATGAAGCCCTTTTCCGATAAATGACATATGTGGGCGGGCAAGAGTAAGTGCAAGTACACTATTGGCAATAACAAGACAGGAAAGGGTTTTCCTTTGGGTGTGCAATCCCAGTACTGAGGGAGTGCACTGGGTGGAGCTGACATTGCGAGTCGGGGTGTTAGTGGGAAGTTCGTCAGGGGTCACTTCCTCTCAAGTTGCCCTCACCCTTGGCACTAAACAGCAGGGGTATCCCTATAGCATGCTTAGTGTACATAGACTCCTCTTTACACACCTCCTAAGGCAGACCACATGGATGCTGTCAAGAGCTCGAAGTGAGAGAGAGAAAGAGAAAGGGGGAGGGCGATCAAAAGCAGAGGAGGGAGGGGGAGAGAGAGAGAGAGAGGGAGTGAGTGAGGACAATGTCAACAGCCCAGTCAGCTGAAATCCACAGCTCGGCTCACAACCTCAGAGACATAACGCAGCAGGAGCGACCGGGAAACACCAAACACTCAGCGATGCCCGTGGATTTTTTGAGCGCACACTTTAAGGATGAAATATTAGACTTAGTTTTCACAAGCAAGTGACACAACTCTGTGAAGGCCGGCCCTACAGATAGCCCTAGTATTGTGGGTGAGTTGGATAATCTTAATATTTGATGCATGGGCTGTTGCTGGATAAGCTAAAGTGGTTGTGCGGTGAGCAGACTACAGCTGTCAGCTTGGCTATAGGCTACTGCACCAACAAAGTAAACATTAGTCTGTCCAAGCTGGATTGAGTGCAGCTTGTGTTGACAAAAAGAGACACCATTGGACTACTGTGTTAGGATAGGGATAGGGTACACATGCTGATTGGAAATTATAATAAGACAAAATTATCTTTAATAGAGAAGATTTGTGATTTGAGAATTTTTTATTTTTTTTTATTTTTTATGTTAAGATTCTGTTTGCAGTGGTGCTGTCATTTGGCAATTGGCACAGTAACTGTTGCCAAACTGCAGTAGTAGAAACACTGGGTGAAAGCTCTGGTATCTTTTGCAGTTCTTGTTGAGCTAGTTACTTAATTCAATCCCAAATGTAAAACCTTTTAAGTGCATATAACATTGTCATGACAGTCCTAATATTTTTTTTGTTTTAGGTGAGATTAATTGCTTGTTTTGTCCTTGCTAGTAATGCTCATTTTAAAATAGAGATATTGCCAAATTGTGGTCATGGACTTATTACAATTGGTGTAACACATTCAAATGGAGATATTATTGAACCCAAAGCTCTGTTGATGTACATGTAGAGAGAAGCATGGTCTTATGTCATGGGCTGTGGCTTATTTTGGAGCTGGACATACCCCCTGTCTGTTCATCAATCACACAGGCAGACTCATGTGTAAGGAATGGCTTGGCAGTCAAACATTCCACTTATGCTTTACATCTCCTCCCAGCAACCAGCCAACCCATCCCAATATGGAACAAGCACTGCACTCTTCCAGTAACGAATCAAGACTTTAAACTCAATTCTGACTTGGAAACTTTTCTATACCCTTTTATGTTCAGCCAATGCTCACACCAACTTGTCTTAATTTGGAGACTATCCCATTTGGAGTATCCATATTGTTCCTTTTCCATTTGTAAGCCTATATCCCAGTTGAGAGTTGTCATTCCAGGGCTGTAAATCTGTCCGATTTCCAAACCAAGGTGATGAAAATTCCTGTTCCAGCCTACCAATTTTCCACCTGTGAAATTGGTATGAAATGGCTACTTATAGGATCCTCAGATTTATAGATGGAAAACATTTTCAAACTGTTTATCAACATTTGCGGGGTTTAGTGAGTTTATGTTGTAAAAAAAAGTTGTTTTCGAAGGATCACATTTCTGAGTGTCAGAAGAAGCTCAAAACATTACCATTTGACTTGTTCTTTGATGTTCTTTGTGCATTGTTGACCAGATAGTATCCATTTCCACCACATTAAAGGCTTAAGCTGAGCTCTAGTGGAAATCCTCAGTCTCACGTGGGTTGGAGGTCAGTTGAGTGGGGGACTTGGTTAAGAGATTCACTATGTTGTTGATTGGATATTACTGAAAGCAGAAGACCCACACTGTATAATGAATTCACAATCTCTACAGCTGTCAGGGTTCTCAGGACTTTCCATATTTTATTGAGTATCACAGATGCATGAACTGGCTCAGGATTAGTAGAGTCTAATGAAGAACGTGCAAACAGTTGACATTTTAAATTACTTTTACCGTGGCACTTTATTAGAACTCGAATGCTACAGAATGGGAAAAACTGTAAAAGACAGTATTTGTAAAGCAACTTAATATGGACCACAGTTCAACAGAATGGCATTAATCAAACATGGTAAACAAATGTAGGTACTTTTGGCAATAGACAACAAGTTGCATCTACAATATCAGCACAAACATAAGCAGTTGCATAGTAGCCATGTTGTTTAGCATGTTTTGTTTTAGTCGTAGTTCTACCTTCATGTGTTCATATGCTACATCAACCTACATCACCCATTTGCAATAACGAAAAGGCATACATTCATATTTAATAACAAGAGACGTAGGAAGAAAAAAATGACATTCTGATCATCGGACAACTTGTATAGTGCATTACTACTACTACTACTACTACTACTACTACTACTACTACTACTACTACTATATGATCTATGTTGATTCTTGACTGTCTGGCATGTCCATTCACTGACTTTAGTAGAAAGAGTCTTGCTCCCCTCTCTCTTCTCTGGAAGTCCCCACACAGCACGGGTGTCAAGTGGCACCATTGTATTTGTGCCAGTAACACACTTTCTGCCGCCTATGATGTGTAAGCATATCTCTCCTTTTACAGAGCAGCATTACTGCTCTGGGCTATTTCAAAAACGCTGGTCACTTCTGAGAGGCTATGTTGGAGCATTGCTAAAACTGTCTCAGTGGAGCATACCAGACATTTCCCATAACGGCCTTGTCCTCTAATAGAGCAGCTGTTGACCTGTGACCCCACCATTGTTTAATATTGCTATGCATTAGTAATGTTAATAATTCTATACGGTTGTAGGATTATTTGCAACCAAATCGAAATTTCAGTTTGAATGGATGCAATTAGCAAATTGCAACAATTGCATTTGTACCATAATTTCCCCCACAAAATATCCTGTCTTGTTCTGCATAAAAACTGCTAACCCTGTAGTTGTAGTAGTTTAGATTTGTACAAACATGTTCAGAAATGTGATTCTTGTATTAATTTGTCAGTTCATGTTTCAGTCTTTTTGTCAGTTCTTCTGGAAGAGTTTAAAATACAAACTTTGAGCAAAATCCTATTATTTAAACATGAATCGCAATTGCAAGGTGTGACAGCGGCTCAGTGGTTAGAGCAGTGGCTCCCAACCCGAAGGTCGGAGGATTGATTTGGACCAAGTTCTGTTATTGTGTCCTTGGGCAAGACACTTTACCCACATTACCTATTATGATGTGTGTGTGTGTGTGTGTGTGTGTGTGTGTGTGTGTGTGTGTGTGTTGTTGGTGGTCGGAGAGGCCAATGGTGCATATTGACAGTCTTGCTTCTGTCAGTCTGCCCCAGGGCAGCTGTGGCTATAATAGTAGCTTCCCACCATCAAGTTAACCATTGCAGGATGGATTCCTGTAATATTTTCGAGTTCACAAACTTGCGAGAATCCATCTTGGCTTGCTCCCGCTGTAAGGATAATCGGGTGGGCGGACCAATCACAGAGCAGCATTGAGGTTTGTGTGAAAGCCAAAGGCCAAGCGCCCAAGCAAACCAAAACAAACATGGCAATGCAGTCAGACGTACTTCAGCCTATTTTAGCGTCAATACAGACTATTTTGTTTGTGAAAAACATGCAAACGATTTGTGCATTTGTGGACAGGGAAGATGTCTGTGCTTTTCTCTCAACTGGATGTAACAAAACATTGATTTTTCGGCTTGTTCTGCTGTTATGATAATTAGACCAATCAAATTCAAATAAGCGTCATGATATTCCATGTTTTCTGATCACTTTCATCAAGAGCCATCCCAGATTGATAATGTATAGAACTCAATTCTGAGTGCTACACATATCTGTCTGGCAAGAGCCAGGTTACCACCAAGTATGGAATGAATGAATAATGACTACAGTGTAGCACTTTGAGAGGCTTTGACAAGCCTGTGAAGTGCATTACAAGTGTAAGGCATTATTATTGTTATTATATTTGTCAGAAAAATGGCAATTCAATTTTTTCCCCAAATCATTCAGCCCCATTATTCTAGAACATTTCTTCGAATTGCAAAAAATATTCCTAATGACTTTAGCTTTGACATGTTCTGTATTTAAAGTAATCAAAGGCTGTCCATCAATTGTGGTATCTATCAACTTAGGACTTAACGTTTTGGGCCAAGTGTACCATACTGATTGAGGAGATTTGAATGCCTATGATATTCCTGGGAAGTACAGCGCTGCATACCAGATATATCTTTAGCATGGCCAGAGATGCGTTCCACTTCTATGAAATAACCAAACAAAGTGTCACAGAGCGCTCATACTTTTGGGTTCATGAAAAGGGATGTAGAGTATTGGATTTCATTGCTGTGGTTGTTAATATGTGGGAATGTTATAGGGTCAGTGTAATGGGTCATGGTGCTTCATCTCATATTAAAGAATGGTTTGCCCAGTGGTCCCTCTACATGATGAGATCGGCCCATTGGCGAGTGGAGAAGTGGGTCAGCAGTGTATCTCTGATGTCATTGTTTCTCACTGTGCGGCTTTTACTGATTACACTGTTGAGTCTCACACAGCAACTGGTGGAATTACTCGTTCAACATGTGGATGCCTATTGGAGAACATTTAGTTTAGCCACCAATCATCTCCCTCATATATAGGTCATTTATTTATGTTGTATAGCTCATCTGTGATAATTAATCATGCTATTTTTATCCTGGCTTGGGGTCATTTGAAAACAGTAGCTTGCCTTGCTGGATATCACTTAAAGGTGCACTATGTAACATTTCTGCTCAGCTGCATGTTGCCATGTTATAGCTTTGCCTGGAATGCTCCTCAGTAGGCATTAAATTCATAACTTGTATTCATTCATTTTACAGGTTCAGTTACAGGTATTTTTATTGCTAAATACCTAAACATAAAACATGTGTTCTTACTGTGAGCGGGTTTGTCTCTCCATAGATCTGACCTGTAACATGGTGTGGTGGCTTTACCTGCTTGTCTCCATGGGAATAGATATGTTTAATGACTGTGGAACATTCCAGGCAAAGCAATAAAATCTCCAAACAAGTCAGTGGCAGACCCTCCACCAGCAAAGTTTTATATAGTGCACCTTTAAAATGAATTGTGATGGTGTGATTAGTTTAAAGTTAACTTAATTCATTTGTATCACAAGCCTAGTTTATTGCTGTTTTATGTAGTTTAGTCTTTGGTCATATATAGCTAATAGCTATCTTCCATCATTTGTTCATTCCAACCAAGTCTCCTTTTCTTGCTCAGCTTTCACTAATGGTTTGTATTTGTGGTTTGTGGCTTCTATGACGGAGCTTAACATGCGTATAGTAATTTGCTTCAAAGTGCAACTGTTCATGATATGTAGGAGTCCTATACTACTGCTCGAAGCTCATTTTGATTTCATCAAAGTCAAATTTGAATCAGAGTTGTAATAACTGTGCTTTTATGTATGTGATCGTTTGTTAGTCCAGGGAATAGATGTTTTTTCTTAATCACACTAAATAAAATGATTATTAATGACATCCCCAAAGGATTCACAATTTCTGCCCACCTATTTTTCCAGTGGTTAAATTGTGGAATTTCCTCTTCATGGGTTACAGTGCCTCATGGCTCTGTTAAAACCAGTAGTGCCTGTATGTTTGTTTGGAATGAGGCTCCATCCCAATAAGACCTTTGAGAATTGTCAAACTTTGGCTGTGAAAGAGTTGATGGTTATAGAAATGGCTCTGGGATACATATACATGTGTGTTTTCAGTAGTGAACCCCCATTAGTCTCATTTATGGTGATTGTGATAATTACTTATATTTCCCTATTAAAATAATTTATTCTTGGCTTTTCCCACAGCAAACCCTCTGCCTCCTGGTGTGCAGCAAAAGTTATTTTACACAGTTTGAACTCAGATTTTTTATTTTATTTGAGAAAAGGGCCCATTAACTTTAGGTTAAATCTCCTCCTGGCCCTATTGTAGTGGTTGGGAAAACAGGAGCTCCTGGAGGAAACCTATGACACAGTGGGAGAACATGCCTTGGACATACAAACCTGGTTAATTGTAATAATTGAGTCTATTTATTGGCCATTTTGACAACAGTTTGTAAACAAATGAAAATGCATTCTTCCATATGTTGTTTACTGTGACAATCTGGTAGTGTTTAAGCATCATTACTACCCTTGAACTATTAAAGTCATTATTAGTAATGGAGGCTGTGGCTATTTTAAGCGGCCATACTTAGCGTAGATCATGGCTTTCTTGGCCTCTGCTTCCAAATTTACCTTGGTCATTCATTCCCCATAATATGGTTTCCGTAGGCTACAATGCATGCACTGCAAAATGTAGATAAAAAATGTATGGACAAAGCTAAGCACACTGGCATATTTGCACTATGTAGATGCTAAAAGGCATTTCAATGAATATTCATCATCAAATTTATCTGTCCAGGCAAACACCAAACTGAGATTTTCAGCCATCTCATCCTTCCCATTTGATCTGAGACTGAGGTAGTGATTAAAGAATTAGAAGAATGAAAGTGTTTGAGTGGTTAAAGGAGAGAGGGAGGACAGGAAACAGGGGTGTGTACTTTATCTTATGATGCTTAGTCTTTTCCTGAAAGATGCACGTAGACACAAGACAGGCATCCAGTAGTGGAACAAACAAAATGTCATGTAGTCTGATTTTGACCCTAAGAGCTGCTTTTACATTATATTGGGAAAAACAACTATATGACGAAAAGGGACACAACCAGTGATTTTCATTATCTGGTTTGTACCATACTTGAAATACCAGAAGAATTGTGATTGGCCAATTAGGAATAGATATGAATACAATTTGCCAAACTTACTGTTTACTTTTAGCATCCTAACCAACACAAGGCCATTATCCTTGTTTTGGTTATCACAAGGATAATGGCCTTGTCCCATTATCATAGTGGGATAAAAATGTCACGGTTATTGTGATTATGTGTTTGTAATAACTTCACTCAGTGCTTTAAGCACAGTGTAAAAAATCTAGTAAATATTTTTAAGACATTTCTCTTCTAGAATTTTTAGATAATGTAAGCTTGTGAAGGTATTATTTATCACAAGAATTATTGTTAAATTTGGGTAAATCGTTGTAAAGTAGCTGTAGTAGGCAGGAGTAGTTATAGCAGCTAAAAATGCTATTTGCAGTTGCGGCATGTAGACTCCATTTATGTAATCTTGAAAACTATAACAGAATGGTGTTGAATACCTTTATTTCATACTATTTTTGCATTAGTACAGATTTTGAGTACTTTTCCATCTCTGATTTGAAAACAACATTAAGAAGCCAGACATATTTTTGGTGGTGACAACTCTGTGGCTAAAAATACTGCAGGCATGAAAATCAAAAAGACCCTGACTCCAAAGCTACAGGCTGAAACGAAAACAGCTCAAGAGAAGCACAAATTCTGCCCTTCATTACTGAGGCCTATTTATCCCACTGTTTGGACAAAATGGACAGAAGTGCAACTTATGTAAATTTACTTACTTAATTAATAGTTGCTAATGCACAAGTTACCACAGACAAACAGCATATCAAATACAAGCCGGTAAAATCTACTGTATTGAATGTTTGGCTAGTGTATTATTATAGTTATATTAATTTGGCCATTTGGTTTAAATCATTGTCTGTAAACACATTGTTGCTAGTTGCATTATTCATGCAGATGCCATTTTAGTCAGCAGAAAAAGTAGACATTACACAATAATGACATATGTTTTGTAAATGAATAATTAATAGCCATGGCATTGTCCCTGAAAACTCTGAACTCTGAGCTGAAATAGAGAATGATCAGATTCAGAAGTAGTCTATATTCAGCATATGTATTAGTTCCTGTAATCCTATATTGATTTGTTGATAGCAATACATTTTTAATAGATCTTAGCATATATTGTTAAAATGCAGTTAATCATGCAGTCATTCAAGGCTACCAACCAACAGACAAACGCTGTCAAAGCACAACTTTCTGAGGCAATTATATGCTAAACAAATGGTGCTATGCTGTTTGTTTATACATGGCCTTACTGTTATTGTCTATGATGACTAACTACTCTGTGTGTTGGATCATGGGCAGACAGAGATGAAGTGTGGGTGGGCAGAGGTCTGTGAGAGAGGGGGTCTTCAGTGTCCCAGGTGAGTTGGACCAGAGCCAGTGGCTGAAGCTGCAGAGGAGTGAATCACATAAAGGTCCATTAGTCAGCGGACAAACATGCAGACTGCAGAGTGAAGGGAGGGCATGTGGAGAGGGCATGTCTGGGGCAAACTCATCCAAAGAGTGCCCTGGCTCCACTGTGCACACTGGAAGGCTTGAACGGCTACTTTATGTCAAATTTGAATGGATGAATGTAGTTCACTTGTATGTGGAAAGAAACCGATTTTCATTTTCTGATTTATAGCCATGGTTACTCACAGAATTAAGTATACACATTTTCACATGATGCATTAGGGCTGGGCAATATGTCAAATATGTCAAATCAAATAGTGATCTGATCCCTCTGATAATATGCTTTTTTGTGAGATCACCACATTGCTCTATGCCCAAACATGGACACTTTTCCTCACCCACTCTTCCTATTGGTCATCCTCTATTAGGCTCTGAGTGAGTGACGGGTGGATTTAACCAATTACAAGTATAAACAGAAGAGGGAGATGTACTTGTAATTCTTGAGAGGCAACATAAAACGTGTACATAAATTGTGATAAAATCAAAATTGTTATCTGGCTCCAAGGAAATTGTGGTATTTGATACTACTAAGTACTTATTTTACCAGAACCCTCATTACTATTTTCCACTTGTATCTACCCCATCAGCCTAGAATAAGGTCTGCTCCTCATTTGCAGGGAGCAGACAGAGGTTGGTGATGCATCTGTTTGAATGAGCTGAGCTAAAGGAAAAACATGTGCTGCTGGCTCGGCTTTAATCTTTTATTTAGTGTCTTTTGAAGTTGCTATTTGTGTCTACACTTCTGCTGCTCTTCCTCTATAAGGTTGAAGCAGACGTCCATTAAATGCACCATCTTAGAGTGTGAAAAACAGAACTAGTTAATCAAACTGTTTGCAGCCATCCAAACTTTACAATTCAGAGCATGCTAATTATTCACAGTGATTAGTTTATAAGTGCATTTCACAAATTTCTAGTGGTAAAAGCAAGCCTGCTGAAGCAGTGTTACTGTTGGCTTATTGATCGCTTTATAATTGGTTGCAGGCAGCGCATATCTTATTTTGACCCTAGAGCTGCTTTATATCACATTATATCTCTACTGAGGAAAACAACAACATGGGAAAAATCAGCACAGCCTCTGATTTGGATCATACTCAAAAAACAGAAGAATTGGTATATTTTATTCTAATCTATTCTTATTTAGCCAATGAAATTACTGCTAACTTTTAGCATAAGCAATTATCAATTTATTTCTGCAATTGAATGCATTCAATAAACGTTTGTTCAATAAGTGCTTGAAAGCCACTTTTTCAGGTTTCCTAAGAGCACCATTTTACTAGTTTTGAACGTTTAAAAGTCAGGCTAAGATTAACATGACTGGATTATAGAGGAACATGTGGAGGTGCTGTGAGATGTAGACGTGCTTCTTGCAAACTCTGTCCCAAATAGGAAGTGATCATGGGCGCCCTTCCGGCTCCATCGACTCTTCTTCCAATTCACTTTACATTAAAAAACTGTCACCCCTCTCTCTGTAACTGCTACTGTCAAGTATGTCATTTTGGTCTAAATGTTTGTATTAACCTGCTCTACATGATCCTGGTATTTTTATTTCGCTATTGTCTGTAAATCAAGATATGAACATTAACAACAGACAAATCAGGCGCCTTCTTTCCCCGAGGTTGCTCCGGCTAGCGTTAGCAACAGGTTTGATTGACAGCGTTGCTAAGCACCCACTGCCTGCTAAAGGCAGGAAGGGGGCGTTACCTTCAATAGCCTCACTCCGGATTGGCTCTTTGGTTGCTATAATACTCAGTCAGAATTCCAAATATGGTACTTGGCTCCATATTTGCCCCATAACAGCTAGTCTTGATGAGCTTCATTTGGCTGGAGCCAAACACTATGGGTCACACTCCCTTAGTCCACTTCTTTATACAGTCTATGGTACAGGTCCACTATTTTTCATTTTAATTTAGCTCTGTCTTTATGAAACCTGTTTATTTTTGATCAACATTGTACAAGGATATATTTTTGAAAGCATAATCCGAAAATGGCAACTCCAGAGACCCGAAACCAGTCAAACAAACAATGCAGCTGCTCCCAGGCTAGTTCTGTGTTAGCCCCCATTACATCAGAGGATGCAGAAGCTGATAACATGCTGACGGCTACAGTGCTCAGAGTCCTTGAAGAGTCTAAGGGAATCCATATGTAAGACGATTGGACAAGACATAAAGGACTTGAAAACTGATTTGAATAAGAACATTGATTCTGTGAGCGCTGAGTTGACGACATCGGTTGCCAATATACAGGCCTCGCTTTCATCACATGAAACTCGCATCAAGGATTTGGAAGGTTCCATGGCCTTCACTGGAGGCATTGTGACTGGCCTTGACTCTACTGTTTTGAGTGACAAGACACTCAGTTTGATAGAATCTGTTGTGCACCTATGTTTTGGGGGGTTGCAGGTGTGAGATTTTTTGGGGGGTTTATTTTATTTTTATTTTTTTTTCTTTTTTGGTTTATTTAAGTTTATTTCAATGCTGATTTTTCTCTTTATATTATACATTATTTGTATTGAAATTTTGACTTGCATATTTTGGGCCAAACTTCTAGTGTAACATTTGCAAGCTGGAATGTCAGTGGGTTAGGGAAGCCGTCAAAGATAAATAAGGTCCTTTTTCACCTTGCCAGTTTAGGGATCAAGGTTGCCTATCTACAGGAAACTCATGACAGAGTTGTGGCAAATCCTCAGTCCAACTGGGCAAGCATACTCATTTTTCTCTCCGGTGCATCAATCATTTTCTTTGATTGATTATTTTTTTGTTGACATTTGGCTGTTCCAGTTGGTAGAAGCTTGTTCATATGATGCCATTATTATTTCTGACCACTCACCTCTTATTACCTCTGTCAGGCTTGCATTTCATTCTCCCAGACCACCTTGGAAACTTGGTGTAACTATTTTATCCCAGGATGAAGTTGTCCAATATATTGCCTCACAAATTGATCTCCATTTTGATACAAATGTTACCAATTAAATTTCGTACGGAACATTATGAGAGGCTCTTATTATTATAGATTATTTCATATATGGCTCACAATAATTGAGAGGATAACAAACAAAAATCATGTCATCAGGCCTTGAGCAAAAATAATCTTTGTATGCAGACTGTATGATCCTGTACATCTCAGATCTGGGTTCTTCAATCCCTGTTAAGTGAACTTGTGTCTAATAACCTTAGTAACCTATCTTGGTGTCCATACAACAAACAAGGCAGATAATCTTTTTAAGGGTATAAAATGCTGGTCTTCTCTAAATCTTTCAGTTGCCTGTAAAATAAACACTATCAAGATGAATGTACTCCCCAAATTCAGTTATCTTTTTCAGTACATTCCAATCTTTATTCCCAACTCTTTCTTTTAAAAAAAATGGGATAATATTACCTCTGGTTTTGTCTGGGATCAAAAGCCGTTTCCCATTCTTCTTGATAATTTGTTTAAAACTTTTAAGTAATTTAAAAGGATCTCAGTTCTTTACAACACATCTATACTCTTTACACAGTCCATCTCTGGATATTATTAAAAACAGGTGGGAACAGGATCTAGGAGAATTACCAGCTGAAAATCTGGAAAAAAATTTAAAATGGGTCCACACTTCATCAATTTGTGCCAGGCATGGCTTGTTACAATGTAAAATAGTGCATCAAGTTCATTGGTCTAAGACAGACTAACAAGAAGGTTCCCCAACAGCGATCCAACATGTGACCAGTGTAAAATAACAGAAGGTACATACTTTCACACACTCGGGAGTTGCACCAAATTGGTCCCTGTCAGGCACTTTAAGGATTCCCTTAGATCCTCATCCAGTGATGGCTCTCTTTGGAGTTATATTGAACCCTCACCCCTGGATAAATACTAACAAGACTTTGTGACCTATTGTACACTCCTTGCTCATAGACTAATTTTATTAAATTGGAAAAATGCACTACCTCCATCATATTTATAGTGGATTTAAGACAATCTACATTGAACTGAAAACGGAAAAGATCAGACACACTCTTAACGGACAATCCAATAGTTTGTTTGTTTTTTTAATCTGACAACCTTTTCAAAAGTATGCAAAAGAAAAATATAAGAAAATTAGATATAATAATTTGATGGAAGCCCTGTGTCACTGTAATTTTGATTACCCTGTAATTCTTCTGTTTTATAGCTGGGGCTGTATTGAATGCATGTAATTATTATCAACCTATTTTGTATTTTTGTTTTTGTATATATATTTTTTATTTCGATACATACATGATTTTTTTTTTTTTTTTTATCTGTGTCGGAGGGTTGGGCTCTATGTTATGTTAAAATAATAACTTTTGTCACAATGCTTTTTTGTATAGTATGAAAAATCTTATAAATAAAGTGAGAGAAAAAAACATGACTGGACTACAATACAACAGTGACACAGCCCCTCTGGTTCAACAGGTTTATGACATCTGTAAACTCAGTAAACTCTTTGTCATATTTTTAGATGACATCAAATGTAATCAAATGTTACAGCTGTTTTTTACCATGTTGCGATTTAAGCTTGATTTCTGTCCATTCTCATCTTGTGACAGATGTTTTGAAGAGAATTCAATTTATGTTCAGCAGCACAGATGTTGGAAAAGCTGATCCCTGCATACTTACATACAGTACATCCAGCTATCCACTGTCTACGCTGCCTTCCCCCTGCCTTCTCCTTCTCTTCCAATGACCTACTTCCCGGTGCTGGAAGTCGATGGGCCACTGGGCTGAATGAAAAGTGGCAGTAGTATCTCCCTTTAGCTCTTTAGAGTTAGGGCTGCAAGATTAATTGCAATCGAATCAAAATTTGAATGGACGCAATTAGTAAATATGGCAGACAACAAAACATCCTGTCTTATTTTGCTTAAAACCTGCTAACCCTGTAGTTTAGATCTGTACAAACATGTTCTGAAATGTGATTCTTGTATAGTAGTAGTTTTTTAGTAGTAGTTAGTAGTTAGTAGTTGTAGTAGTAGTTTGTCAGTTCATACTTCAGTCTTTTTGTCAATTCACAATTTTGTTCCTCATATCGATCCCAATTGTGGTTTCAATTTAATTTTAAATTTTTTACAAATTATAAACTAATAAAAATATGGTTTTAAGTTGGTGCTATTTAATACAGAAAAGTAGTCCTGATTATTCCTTCAAAGTCTAAAATCCTCTCCACACAACAATTGGCTGTGTGGACCTCTTGATTGATCTCAATTTGGTTAAAATTTGATTAATTGCAACACCGTACTCATCAGACACAAGTTGTAAATGCACATTTTTATTTCAGTAATCCTGCAGGAATTGGCATGCATTTGTCACTATACTCTTTAACTGATAGCTTCCTTTTCCTGTTAGTGAGAGCCACATGTTTCCCTGAGATGAGCCATGCAGGAAGAGGTGTGAGTGAATGTGGGAAGTTTTCCAAGTCATGTGTTTGGGATCTGTGACACTGCATGAATAAAACCAGATATGCATGCTTGAAAGAAAACTGCTAGTGCTATAAAATCTGTTCTCTATGTATCTATTCTGAAATCTTATCTGGTCTAGCTAATTTATTTGAGCCTAAACCGTTGATGTTTCGTATGTTCTAGATGTTGCCATGACAATTCAAAACAAAAGATAAGTTTGTATCACTACACAAGCAGCAAATATTCTCCTGCGGTAGGGATAAAACAACCAAATAATATTGTAGTGTGATAGTGTGTCATTAAAGGTTTCGGGCCATCACAATATATTGCATTACCAGCCTATAGTTAAATGCATTGTTTTGTTGCAGCAGCATCTAAAACAGAGGGAACTACATACTAGTAATCCTTTGCTCCATTTCCGCGCAAACTTAAATAATTAACTGTTATTAAGCACGTTTAAGCTTCATTCTTTGAATATGACAGTAATAATGACAGCAAAGACTTGTCAGCGTGTTTTAAAAAAGAAAAATCGTATCTACAACTGTTAGCCTGCAACCCTTCTTCATTTATCTGATGGCAAGCTTGTCATACACTGGCTGTATTGGGTCAGTATATTGTAGTGTATCCTTTAAAAAGTAGCAACAAAGGAGAGTTGAAAGTGGTAGGGAAAATGACAGATGTCCATACTGAAGGGGGGTGGTCAGAGCGAAATGTCACCCTATTGAGTACCATAATGGAGGATGACAGTGACCCCGAGGAGGTGGGGGCCTTGAGAGGATTAACTGAAAAGGTGAAAGATAAGAGCCACGTGAGGAACATATGGCACTGGACACGGCCATTTTAGCATTGTGTTTGTGTAGTGATTTTAGCATGCAGCGATGGAGGTTAGCCAAAACACACCTCCCCAATGTCACCCCTTCTTATGTTTCTATATACAGTGGATGCTATAGCGTATTTGGATCCCTTGGCCTACTTTTTGTGGGCAGTGGTTGGATGCAGGCCAGCAGGAGCAGTGTTGAGTGAAGACTGGCTGCACGTGGGCCGCTTTGGGACAGTGAAGATAGAGGGGTGTTTGGAGATGGGACAGAAGGCGGAGGGATACTGTTTTTGCTGAGTGGATTTAAACCCCTGTTGAGTGGCTGCTTTTCCATTAGGGTCCAGCTGTCCAGTCAAACAATAACTAACTCACTACGGTCATAAAAACGTATACTCCAACTCATAATTTATCCTACAGAAACAAAGAACTTGAAAGCTTACTGTGTTGAGTACTGAATCTAGTGGAACGAAAATATCTACTGCACTAAATATATTATGTACTACGGCTAGTAATAAGATGAATGTCCATAAGTGTAAATGCTGTGTTTCTGCTGATTTTAACAGAACAAAATCTGAAAAAAAATTTTAAAATGAGGAATCAAGACTAAAAACTTAGCTGTGTACATATGTACAAAATGTATCCCATTGCTCCCACCATGGACCCTTCCCAGCATCCTCTCACTTGCTATCAGTTAACCTAATGTTAAATTTGTGGCAATTTTAAGGTACAAATTAGTTGAGTTAGGGTTAATTCAAAAGTACACAATGCAGTGTGTAGAAATGTAGTGAACCAGCAGTTCATGGGGTTGTCCCACTGCGTTTTGATTTACTTTTTTTATATTGTTTTGGCTAATACATTGCTGTGTATGTCTTGCACACTTGCATGATCACGATTGCCATAGTTAAAGTCTTAATTTACAGAAGTGTTAACTGAAATTGTGAAAAAATAGAACTGATTGTGTTTACGTTCTTAACTCATGAGGTAATGTAAATAGGTGTAAACAATGCTAAATTGAGGAAAGGGGTCTTGTTTTTATTTTTAACCTCCAGCTGGTACTCATCTGGGTCAAATGCCGCTCACTGCAGCTCAAATTTACAAAGTGCTGCAAATCTCCCACTGGACTGATGCAATGGGCATGCAACTGTGGGGTACATACATATGGAATCTTGCCATAATGAACAACATGCATACATTTAATTGCACACAAAATATTCATCAATCTCTACTTGAAATAACAGTGTTGATAAGAAAAGCAAATAAGCAAATTCAAAATGGTATTGAGCTGTTTTCTTTTTCTTCGTCCTGTGTTGAAGGCTCTGTGCGTTCATAAAGAATTTACCACTCAACTATTTTTAGACTCCACAGTGAGAACTCCCACACCGAGCTGCGTTGTAAGAGTGATGATGGCAGTGAACCGTGCAAGTCTGTCGTTCTTTGTACGGACTTTAACCAATTTAAAATGCAGTACGGCACACAAAGAATAGACACAATGTAGATGTTTCATAACCAGCTCAGTAAAAGAATTAATAAATAGGAGTAAAACAATATTATGACCACTGCCAAGCAAAATGAATACCACTGATTGCAAGCTTCATCATGCATACACTGATTTACATTGTATCTTCAAATGTGATAGATTAAAATCAGGATGAATGGACGAGCAAAAGGATTTCAATGAGTTTGACAAAGAAAACATTTTCATAGTCCAAGATTTCGGGCAGATAATCTCTAAATTTGGCACTCTGAAATGGTCAGTATGCATCAAGAGTGGTCTAAGGATGACATGGATGTAACCTAGCAACAAGTGATGGATTTGATGAGTAAAGACAATTTGTTTCACTCATCAACCACCAACTTTAAAGCTGTACATTTTCTTGTGCATGACGATGACATCGCTTTGCTGGGAAAGTTCCACAGTATGCCATTAAACTTATCTATCTTGTGTTTATTCAATTACAGGTTTATTGCAAAGGAAATACATTGAAAATATGCATTCTTACTGCAGTTTTGCCTCCACAGATCTGACCTGTTTCTAGTCCTGATGGTGAAGAGTTTAATGCTTTGAAACATACCAGGCAAAACAATAACATTGCCATGGAGGCAGTGGTGGACCTTCCATCAGAAAAGTTACATAGTGCACCATACTGAAAAGGAGACACGACTGTTACATTTGTTGTAAACCTGGCTGACATATAAGTTTACTGACTTCTACAGACTTTTTTTATTTTTCATGTTGTTGATGCCATCGTCATTGTATTATGATCCTAATTTACAAGCCCAGAATGGATTTATTGCTCCAAGATTGTTCCCGGATTACCATGCCTGGAGTCCATTCATTCACAAAAGCCATAAACTACAGGGGGAACTTTGGCAACCTCCGAGCATCTGTGGCCGTGTGCTCACTATTGTGTGGATGTAATATATTTTAAAAGGTGCATTATTCATACTATCCTGCAGACCACCCGTATGCTTTTCATAGTAGAGAGGAAATCCTCAGGGTGCTGTGGCTCATTTAGGCCTCTGCCCCTGCTTTTGTGTGTGTCATCCACTGCTCAGACAGAAAGTGTGCTCAGTGTCTGCTTCTGTCAGGAGCCGAGTGCAGTGCTGGGGCAGCTCCGGCTCCTCTCACCATTGTACCTCATACACAGGGGGGCATTGTTTACCGTCCAGTGGCAAGACAAGGATATTACAGTGGTTCTTGATGTAAAAAATAACAAATCTGCACTATTCTGCAGCCTGGCACTGTTTATGCAACAATAATAAAGAAAGCTCATGCTGAATGGGAGGGTCGCTGTTCTGTGGGTGTAGTCTGTATGTTTATCTTGGGGTCGACCTCCCTCCAGTGCCCAAAAACATGGAAATGTTAAGTGATTTGGCCTTTAATTTCTTTAACATAGTGATTTGAAGTATACTACTTCAAATGACTGGCTTCTTACTGTTTTATGGGTCTCAGCTTCCTGTTATATGAATTATTTGAGCATTTTTTATATTTACTTTTAAATTGTTAATCACTATGACAATGGTCTGAAACCTATGGATACACTAGGATGTACCCCGATGTCACTGTTCTTGGATTGGTTGCGATTGTCATAAAAACTTGAATGAGACCTTAAGTATTTCTTCTATATTTTATCCCATTGCATACGTTTTAATATTGTTTGAGGTTTTCCGTGTTCGCTCATGGTCCCTTCCTGCTGCTCCCACCTATACAGTTTATTTGCAATGTTCTTTGGCTGCTGGATACATACATTCCTGTATTTCCCATGCACCAAATGACTTTTCCAAACAGCTTGCAGAATACAGTAGATGTTCTGGTATGCAGAGTATGCCGAGTACACTGAATCTCATATGTGATTGTTATTCTACACAATACAAGGAAACATAACATTGACTTTGAATGTAAACCCTGCTGTTATTTGTTCTTTCTTGCAGATCATGCCCCCCAGATAGCAGCTCAGTCCTCCTCCTCTCCCCCTCCCTGCCCCCCGGCCCCCCTGCTACACCACTGCCACCTGTGTTAGCGCCTCCACCATGCCGCCCAGGAAGAGGAACCGGCCGGGCCTGGGCTTTCTGTGCTGCTTCGGGAGTAGCGAGCCCCCGGAGATCAACCTGAAGGACACTGTGCCTCTGCAGCTGCTGGAGTTCAGCGCTCCCATGCCCCCGGCCGAAGAGCTGCATGCACGCTTCTCTGAACTGGTGGTGAGTGAATATAAAAGAGTTGAAAGTAACAAATAGTTGAACATGTGCTGCAAAATGTCTCCTTCCATTTATTTGTTGAAACTAAAAATACCTCATCTAAACTAAAGCACAACCTATTTTCACAAAGCGGTATTATCATCACATTATTATCACATATCATATTATTATCATTATTATTATTATTAAAATAGGCAAAGCTGCACATCCAACAAGCAAAACCATAAAGTGTCTGCCATCAATATGTTAGAAAACACAGAGTTGATAATCCCCTCACTGCACGCACGCTTCTCTGATCTGGTGGTGAGTGAATGTAAAAAAGTTGAAAGACGACTAATTAAAGATGCCATTTCCTCCCTTTTATTTGTTGAAACTAAAATACCTCATCTAAACTAAAGCACAACCTATTTTCACAAAGCGGTATTATTCAGATTAGTCCCACTTTTATTGGTTGGATCAAAGCTTGGACACACAGAACACACATATTACATTCATCTGGAATTGGTCTTATTCCAGATTCTATCAACTGTTCACCACAAAATCTAGACAAAAATAGACAAAGTGCAACAAGCATTCAACAAGGAAAATCATAAAATGTCTGCAATCAACAAAACATGTCTGTAATCAACAGAACAAAAAGGCATTGTGCTAGTCAACACACTGCAAATTAAAGAAAAACACTCTTGGCAATTTAAATGTATCTTAGTGAAAAAGGCTCCCTCCCATCTAACTTATTACTAAAACATCACAAGACCTTCCTATCTCATATTGGGATCAGATTGGCATAGTCTGCTGGCCTGTATCTCTGCCAGATTGGCCGTGTTGGCATGTGCCCATGGTGAGCAGAGGGATCAGGGCACAGCTGTTGGACTACACTGGCGTTCAGAACAGGGCTTTGCTGTTTCTGTCTCCTGAGTCGCTCACTTCCTGTCTCTGTCTGCTGCTCTTTGCTCTAAAGAACCTCATTCTTCAGTCCATTTGTCTGGTACCAATATGTTTGACAGCTCTGCTACAACCCTGCTTCTGGCTGTGTTCAGTTTAGGGAATGCTAAAGCTAACCACCTGCAGGATATATCACTCTTCACTGCTGTCAATGTCCTTTCAGAGGATTAGCCAAATTTCCTTTGAAACTGAAATTATTTACCTTTATCATAGCAGATGTTCTCCCTATATGTCCAAATATATGTCCAGATACATTTCCAACCAACTGTCCCAAAATGACCCACATTTTTAAAAGTATTCTATGTTTATTTATTTTTCATCTAAAATGTTGTTCTCATTGTTTAGATTAGGGCTGGGTATTGCCAGGTACCTAATAACACATGAATACATATCCCGATACAGGGTCCACA
>JACM01020951.1:0-15679 GCA_000787095.1 Periophthalmodon schlosseri
CTCAAAGCTACACTGACAACACTTTAGTGAAACGTGACATTTTCAATAGTAATGGATTTAAGGATTCGGACAAGGCCTCATCCCACAGTGTGTACATGCCATACAGATCACTTTTTTATACGACAAATTAGTTTTGATGTGAAATAAAAACTGAAACCACATCTATTGTATTGTTTGTAGTTTGTAGTTTGTTTGTAGTTTTTATGTTATGTCAGTGTAATCCTTCATTCGTATGCTATTTCAAAAGTAAATTATGAAATCAACTGTGTTTGGACAATAGTGTACAGGCAATAGCCAGGCAATACAGTGATATCTTATACTCTAGAACAGCTGATTGAGCCTAATAACTCTCTACAATACAGTCCGGATCAAATCAGGAGAAAATGAAATTGTTTAACTCAATATTTGAATATTAGATGAAGGAATTATAGCTGGAAATTTGATTACACAAATGAGCTCAAGTTACATTATAATAACGGAAATGATAACAAATATTGATCATAATTTTACCCATGCATTATTAGGCAAATGTTGCCACCACAAAGGCCTTTTTATTTCAGCCCCCAATTGCTCCATATATTATAATGTTTTCTTGATAATATTGATCACAAAATGCAATTGACCGATTGTGACATAACACTTTTGGTTGGCTATTGTTTCATATGTTGAATGCTGAGCCAGGCCTGTAAACCTCAGATCATCACTCACAAAATATGATTGGCTAAAAAATGTTACTCATATTTGATCATACAGTTGATTTGATTTATTTTATATTTGATTAAACAAGTCCCTTTAAACGTCCAAAGTGACTTAATAGAATGAATAAAGTTATTATGGAGTTACATTTGGTTTGGTGCCATTGCTTTGTCAGCGATGTTGTTCCAGTAAATGTCCAGTAAACGTGGCTAGGAAGTTAGGGCACATAGAGCCCAAATCTGAAAAACTAAACATATACCTAATAAATTATTTTTCATATGCTCAAATTTGACGTTATAAAATAAAAGCAAACAAAACTGTCAAACTCAAACTTCACTTTTACGCACTAGGAATTACCTGCGTGAAAGGAAACGTTAAGTGTACAAAATATTTTAGTTGTATAATATCGTATTCATTAAATTCTCTCCAGAGTTCTCTTACGATGGAAAAAACAACTGCACGCAAACAAAAACAAGAAAAAGTGTCTAAATTCGGACACTCAGACCCTACCGTGCCCGAAGGGCAGCTCGCCGTGCGCTGTCGCCTCCTCCTCGGACCGGAGATGCTGAGGTTTGGCTTGTTTTCGGCGGGACATGGCGCTGTTCTTTCCCGGGACCATCGGTGGGACGAGAGAGGTTCACGGGGAGCCTTCAGTAGCGCGGATCGCACTCAAATACGCGTCCGTAGCTGATGGAGTGGATGGAGAGACCCAAGTGCAGATTGCGCATGTCAGGGTAATTATGATTGAGGACGGCTTCGGCTTTTACGACTCCAGCTATCCTTCTGCGGGATATTGGCCCGTGTCCAGCCAAACTCAGGAGAGCTATGGAAATGAGGGATGAGAGCTAATAATTATTGGTGCGCCTCCTGTCCCGTGTTGGTTTGACGTACTGTCACGCACAACTCCAACATGGTTCAGTCCAACTTTAAAGTCAGTCCCGTCTGTTGTACCAAAACTTTACGCACAGCATACATTGTCTTTCAGAATTCAGCCATTCAAGCCCGTATATTTTGTTTTGTTTACACCTGAGTAGTTTGAAGGTTCTGCGTTAAAATAGCCCAGTTACGCGAGTTTGGATGGATGTCTTGTTACAATCTCGCGTAGCCCCATCAAAGACAGTTCCTACATTTGAGAACAAAACTAAAAATAAAAACAAACAACTAAAATAAGTTACATCCAGTAAAAGGTGACGAGCACGCGGTCAGTGGTTCGTTCCCTCTGCAGTCTTTGGGCGCTCCAGTCCCGGTTGGTCCTGCGCTGGTGCCCGTATGATGTGCGGTGCTCCTCGGTCACACACACCGGTGCTGCGCTCCTCCTCGCTGCTCCCTCCGCCTCTGCTCCGTCATTAGCTGCCCTTCAGCCGGCTGCGATAGGCTGCTGACTGGCCAGTGCTCCGCGTTCAGCGCCCTCCCACAATTTGGCGCCACAAAAGAGTCTAAATGTGTTTAAAGTTTTGTTGTTGAATCAAATGAAGTAGCAGAATAATGAGCCCTGGTGATGTTTGTGGGTGACATTTTTATCCCTGTACTTTTATATGTGGGTTGTCTGGTTACACAAAACACCAAAACATAGCCTAGTCATGCACCTATTCAAAATCACTGCGTAAAACATCTTAAATTCTTTTCACATTCTTTTGTCGAGCTGGACACATTGACCTCCATAGGTTACATTTTTATGAATGAGCAACTTATTTGTTTTTTTTTATTTTTAACAATTTAACACTTGGGTGAAAACATGCAAAGAAGTCAAAATATTTACTTGCAGTTTTTAAGCATTAATATCACAACTTCATTTCTCATCATAACATCATTGTTGTCAATGTCTGAGACAGTTGGGGTGTTAATTATCTCCAAACCAGAACTTCGCTTGATACTCAAAAATGAATCACATTAGAGGAGTGCACTGAGTTCAAAGCCTGGATTAATGAGACAGAGTTTGTTCAGGATGGGCATCTGACATAAATGTTGTTGCTGTCGATGGAAAACCTGAAAGAGACAAGGAAGACTTTTCGGTAACACATTATAACTACATCATAATGAAGCGAGAAGATACACTTAAATCATATGGACAAATAGTTTATTAAGAACGATTCAGGCTTAATTAATATCCTAACTCCTAACCCCTTAATTAAGTAGTAACTAAGCCTGAATCATTCTTAATAACCTATTTGTAATTAGTGAAGTTATTATAAAGTGTTTTCATAGTCAAGCCAATGATTGAAAAGTCAATTATCCATTCATTTTAGAAATAAACCAAGTAAATAGCTCTACAACTTGTGAGAAAAATTGAAAGCAAAAGTGTGCTCATACCAACATCTGACCTTCTACTTGTTTAAACTGTAGCTATTCCAAAGACACAGGAGAAGACAGACTTTACTTCACATAATCCTTTGCTCCGGCACTGTCCCCAAACTTGTAATTATGTGTTATTAACAGTCATGGAGGGGGGAGGACAGAATCAGCTGTTGATAATTGCAAGTGCTACAGAAGAGGTTGGTATTGATCGTCATGTCTGCTCGTTCCCCTGCTGTGCCCAGATAAGCAGGTCTCTATATCATCTCCCCTGACCTATCGGGCTAACGCACACTTTATGATGAATAGCCAGTGGCCCCTAACGCTTATCTAAGAACTCACCCCTCCTTGATTCAGTATTGATTCTTTGTAACCAGCAACAACGTACCAAATCAAACTAGCAAGCACGCTACTTGGCCATGATCCCTTCCAGATTGGCGTACAGCAGAGAGGACAGCCATGTATAAGGTATAAGAGCCACTTGAGATGAGGTGCTCATGTAATGTGTAATAGGAACAACTGCATCGGCTGAGTTAGCATAAGTGCTACACCTGAATTTGATGACAGATGGTGGGAGTCAGGCGTATGACTTAGGCAGCAGTGGTTCTACAGTTAAGATGTTACCTGTTCCTATAGCTTGTTTTGTTGCTTTCCAGAGTTTGGCTCTCACAAAATTCTTGTTAATTAAATTTACATTTGTAGCTAAACATTTAACCTAGGATGAACTTTATGCCGGATAAGGTGTTATTTAATAAAGTTTTCAAGTTTTATCTTGCCACCAACCCTACTGGGCTTATTCCATCCCACCCCCTTTTGCCACTAAACGCTACTAAACCACGATTTCTTTGTGCTGGTACTTCTGGTAAAGCAGGAATCCCATTAATTTCAATGGGGTATTTGAGAAAAGTTTTGCAGCTAAAATATGATATAAAGTAAGCTGATTTGTTAAAATTGTTCAATGTTCATGTGACCAACAAGTCAACACTGCACTGATTCTCTGGGAGGCTTTAAATGGCTCTGTAGTCCTTATATAGAACTTATTTGCTGCCAAGATCAGCAGCCCCACGCAAAATAATACAACCCAAATGATGATGGCGGCGCCCACGGCAACTTTCAGAATAAGGTGAATAGATGCTTTATGCAAATGCAGACGCTTTCTGTCAAATTTAACAGATTAAATATTATTTGAAAATTTTTTTTTTTTTTATTTACACCATCCTCTGAGACCGGAAATGTACAGATCATTTTGTGATCAGATATCTTACCCACAGAGCGTTAAAACACCATGCCCTCCTGATCTCAAATGTCAATATATTAATCATGTCTTTGGTTTTGTATATTAATAAAGTAAGCATGTTGTATTAATAGCTTTCAGCTTCCTGTTAAATGCAAAATTTTTAAGAACTTTTTACTCAAAAGGATATAATATTTTGTTTTAAATTGTTAATTGCTACGAACAGTCCTAATTGTTCATCATTCTGTAACCATGGGGATTGCAGTTCTTCTATGATATACTAGTAGCCCTATACTGTCCCTGTAGATCTGCTCCCGTCCTCTCGTTGTCCTGTTTGTGGATTAGAGAGTGTGTGAATGACGGTAAATCAGAGTGATCCTGGAGCAGCTTCACTGGTGTCCCTGTTTCAGCTGAAGGATGTGAGTTTGTGCAGAGCTGAAGAGACAGAGATATGACAAACTATTAACCCCTGACCCTCTCCTCAATGGTACAAGGAAGACGTTTGTGTCAGCCTTCAAGACTGAGACAATATTTATGTTCAAAGAAAAAAAGAGAGGCATAGAGTATTAAATCCTTATGTGATTTTCTCTAAACCAAAATGAAGCATAAAGAATACTCAAATTGTTGTTTAATGCAATTTTCACTCGTAGCCAACCAGAACAGTCAATGTAAATGTCTTGCCCAGGGCCACCACAAATGGCAAGGTTTGAACTTCTAACCTTGTAGTTGGTGGGTTAACACTTAACCCGCTGCATCACCCCTCCCCCTGTTAAGAAATGTAGCAATTTTTATTAGTTCTTAAATGCAATAATTATGACCAATTGAGATGTGAATTAAAGGTTCTACATGACACAAAATTGACTCTTGTGAGCTTTAAGCCATGTGACAATGTTGTTACCTCCTCAAAAACATACCTGGAGTTGTGTTTTGTTTCATTCACACATGTTTGAATAACCCTTTATTATTAGTCTGTCTACATCTCCAAAGCTCAAAATACTCTGTTCCACCTTATGATGTCATGAAGCGGTAGTTTTCAAGTTAACAACTATCTTTTACCTTTTGTTCAGTAGAGACTGGCAATTCCAGGTCTGAAATTATCCAATGATTCTAGTGAAGGTGTACGGAGTGTTCTCTGGAGTGGTTTTAAGAGAACACACACAGAGAGAACACAGACTAAATATGCAGGGTTTGAGTGTTAAATGTGTGAATGAAACAAACTCCAGCTATGTTTTTGATGAGGAAACAACATGATAACAGATCAGAAAATAGCGTAATATGGGCCCTTTTACAAAAGAGTAATGTCCAAATAATAATCCAAACAACCTAAACGATAAACTAACTTGTACATATTATAAACACATAATTACTTGAAATATAATGTAAGCAGCTATAGCCTGCATAGAAACTACAACTCTTACTAATTTGTCAGATTTATTCTTTGTATCATTCTTTGGATAATAACCATTTTTATTTATTTCAAACCATTTTACCTCTCACTGCAATAAAACACTCTAAAAACAGTTTAGACTCTGGACTTTTGCTTCCTGCTATGATCAGAGCAGAGGATCCTAGTTCAAAATGACCATAAATCAGGCAATGGATCGATGTAGCGGTGGTCTGCAGGGGTCTGATAACACAATCAATACGACATTTGGGTTTTAATGAAAGCATGATGCACCTATGTCCCCAACAGACAAATGTGTGGACCCTGCTTTTTGAAGAACAGCGGATTGATGCCATAACAAGAGCTGGACTTATCTGGACATCGCATAGAGAGACAGGACACTGGGGTGAAACAATGGGAGGAGGGGGTATGGCTCTGATACATGGTGAGGCTAAGAATAACTAAAAGATGTATTGTTTGTGTCGAATTTAACAAATAGATACAACTTAACAAGATTTTGATGAGTGTTAAGACTATATGCTTTTTATTTCACATATTTATTTACCATATATTTTTTTATTACAACCTGCATGTGTTAGACCCCTGATAGAAGTCACGCCCACTTTCCACAGTTTCTTGAATATAGTTCGAGTAAATTGGTCCATAGTAAAGTGGATAAGTTGGGAGAGAGAATTGTCAGTAACACAGGGAGGAGATCTTTGGCCTGAAATTTTTGTTAAGGTGAAAGAAAATTATGTGTAGAAGAGCTTAAAGAAATATTTTGTTAATGAATAGAGAGATTCAAACCCTCAAAGTTTAGTTTGCTTGCTGTCTTTTGCATAAACTTTCTATACATGGGCTTCAAAGTGATGAAAAATTAGCACAGTTGCCATGGCAATTAGCAATTCAAAGTAATATCCTATCTTTTGAATGGTGAAAAGTACTCAAAATGGCACCTATAAACAGGAAACTGAAACCGAGAAAGAGGGATCTAAATGGCCCATAGACTCCTGTCATCAGTGTAATGTGTATGTAGTTGGATAGAAGGAATTAGCTATTAATAAGCCAAAGTAACTTAAACCAATTTTATTATAGCTTTTAATATGAAACAAAAAATACCCAAATGCCTCTTGATATCACCAAAAACCTCACGTTTCTCAAAGGCTGCATGTTCCCTGCTTTAAACCAATATCCAGACCTTCACTCAGCACTTATTGTATCTTGATGTAGCAAGTTCCTCATCCCAAAACACAAAGAAACAGAAAATGGACCAAACAAGAAATCAAATCTGAACAAAAGCACGTTTTTCGAGGGTCCGACCCGTGATAGACAGGTAGGATAGACCCACTGGTTTATATGTACAGTCTGCTTCGGTGAATGGGGCTATTTCGAATGGCTTTAATTCACTAACTCCTTGCTCCTCTCGTGCTTTTATCTAAGTATTGATTTTTTTCTTTATCTGGTGCGGGGGAAGAGGAGCGTGCAGAGCTGTGGATCAGAATGGGGAAGTTTTTGCAGACGATTGGTGTAATTCTCAAAGCTATTTCGTGCTGTCCTTCAGAGCTGGATGTCCACAGTGTGTCAAAGAGTCAATGAGATGATACCAGCAGATCAGAAACATGGGAAATAGATACAAGATATGTGATTGTGTCAGGGTTTGAAATGTTTTATCGATACATTTGTCCTTTCAGTTTGGGCCAGCTCTGTGGGAAATGGACTATATACATGCTGTTTGTCCTATATCAGAGGCTTAAGTCATTAGAAAATTTTGGTTTTCAGCTTCCCCCTATCTCAACCACTTCTCTGTACTTGCTTGTAATTATTTCAAAATTTCAGCTCATACATGTAAGGTTAAAAAATAGGTATTTTTCAGTTCTGAAGTTTTGAACAGACAGTCAGTGGTCACGTTTAAGCCATTTTAGATCAATATTACGGTGTCGCTACAAGATTGACCAATTATTGAGGTTTTGTGAACGCTAGGAATTGCAACTAGACATAGGTAGATTTATATATTTTGTCTTTTTGGCCGTATTAAAATTGTACAATGCAGTTATTATTTATTAAGTAGTTAAAAGTAGTTAGATTATGCTTAATTTGCCAAAGTGTTGAAAAAGCGTTGGATTTTTCAGATTGTGTGACAATTTAAAGATTATATGCTTCCCTTGTTTAAATATAACTTAAGTGTCTTTTTGAGCACATAAAACAGTAGCTTGTCGTTTTTGCTGTAAGTTAATATATTATAGAACTGAATCCCAAACACTGTGTAGTAGTAGTAATCTGTGGTAGTCATATTATGGATGTTAACAAAAGAAAGGATAAATAATTAACTTCGCAACAATACAAGTAAAAGTGAAGGCCCTGAATGTCACAGTTTGACATCTTCTAAAGGCCAATGTGTTTTTGTTGATAAAAGCTGAAGTGGAAATGTTTACAGAGCGACTAACTGCAGACTCCCTACTGACAAGGCTCTGTTGGGATTAACAGCTAACGGTTTAAACATTTAGGGTTAGTTAAAAAGGGAAAGAAAACAGCTATTAAATTTACTAGACTCACATTCAGCTGAAATATAATAAAAGAAATGCTGTTTAACGGCGGTAACAACGGCATCATTGGTACAGTCCTACACAACGAATAATAGTAAAAGCCAAAGTTAAATCTGTCAGCTGGACAAAACGTTGTAGGAGTGAAGACGTTTCCATGAATAATACTGCAGTGAATAATACTGCAGATTACATGAGTGTGTTGTATAATAGGAACTGCACAGGTTTGCTTGGATTAGGAGAAACTTTAGCATAATTTTGCTAAGAGATCAAAATTGCAAACTTTACGGGACAATCTAATTCAAACGCAAAATGTCGACAGAAATATCTGTCATATTTTTCAATTTCAAATAATACACATGGGATGAATAATGTTACTGTAATATAAGTTGGGCTTTGCAATTAATCAAATTTGAATCGAGTTAAAAAATTATTTACCGGTAATTAAAATAATTTCTATTTGTCAACTATCAGCGAGAGTTACAGCCGATCCTGTCAGTAAAAGTTTGTGGTTTGGAGTTGCAATTTTGTGTTGAAAGTCTATAAGTTCAAGAAATTAATATTAAAAGTTTTATTAATTTTATTAAGACAAGTTAAAAACAAATTGAAAATCTTGAATGATCAATAGGTAAAATGTGTTGATACATTTGATTTTTGCCCTAAATATAATGTAAGCTAATATATAGATTGCATATTTAGAGTTTTTACAGAGACCTGGCTTCAGCCACTAGGGGCAAACAAAACGGCCCTGTCCATGTCCACAACTGTCCATGTTAACCAAACGGCTCAATGCTTTACACATAGATCAAAAACATTATACATTTTAGAACCTCCCACCTTTAGTCCCAAGCCACGCCAATTAGTATCCAAGGTAAAATTTCAAATCCATGTGAAAGCAGTTATGTTTTTGTCCTCTTCACAGTTTACAGCAGAGCCCCTTTAGTGAGCGGAGAAGAAGAGGTGCCGAAACATGTTAAAAACGTATTTTTATGTGGGGTTGACTCAGAGCCTCTCCATGTGTTCAGGCTGCTCTCTGTCCCACTTCCTGTGACTCAGAGTCTGAAGCCTAAAGCCAATCTCAGATACGATCATCACAAAGGGACACACAGGCGAAAACCGCTAACCGACCGAACAGGCATAGACAGGATCAGTGTAACAAGAGGTTTAAGGTAAGTTTTGTGTATTTGAATAATGGAGACTATAGTACATTTGCCCACATTTATTTGAGTAACTTTAATAAAATTGTACTTCTCTGAGTTGTTTTCGGACTCCGTGTTTTTACTACATGCGAAAAGTGTGTAACAATCAGTGGTGGAACGTAGCGAAATACAAGTAGTAAAGTACTGCACTTAAGTAGAATTTTTAGGTATCTGTACTGTATTACAGTAAATTTTACAGTAGATACTTTTTATTTTTACTTCACTATATTTGAGAGCAGGTAATCTGTACTTCTACTCCACTACATTTTTTAACTGGACTGAAAAGTAAAAAGTACCTTCCATATGATTTGAGGGGTTATTTTTACCATGTTTGTGGTAACATCCTGACTAAAGATTTTGAGTTCAAGCTTCGGCTTTGAGCAAACAAAAATAAATACACAATATTCTTATCTTCAATTAAAAAAAATGAATTGTATTGCAACTGTTGAATAAAATATGTATCATTTTAAAAAAATATATCACTACATTTAAGACTTTAACAAATTAACATCACTTGCGTGAAATACTTTTACTTTTTACTCTTTAAGTACATTTTTAAACAGGTACTTAAATACTTTTACTTAAGTAGATTTTTTTAATGTGATACTTTTACTTTTTGCTCGGAATCTGTGCTTTTACTTAAGTAACAAAATTGAGTACTTCATCCAGAACTGGTAACAGTACTTGAGTAAAAGTTTTGTTTTGTCTTGCAATTAAACATGTTGAACATTTGTGTTTCTTACTCTGCTCCTTTCAAATGTGTGTGGTCTATAGTTTGAACCTAAACATGTTTTGTGCATCAATGTTTTGTCCTATATTCCATTAACTTTCAAGCGTCTTTTACTTGAATTGAATTGTATTTTCCCAAAAACATTTTTACTCTTACTTGAGTAATTTATTGGACCACTGTGTTGTACTTAGTGATATTATTTTGAAGTAAAGGCTTTGCCCACCTCTAACTGTGCTGTGCTGTTATGTTTGTGTAAAGAGCATTCAGGTACAAACAGAGCACATGAGGCACCAGAGAAAGAGCTGGTGTGAGGTGTGCCCTTAAATGACTGTAACTGTTGGGGAGTGGTGCTGACAAAAATGAATATATATTTTTTAAATCATCCCAGTGACAATCATCAGACCATAATATTGCACGCTATCTGGAAATGGCCCGAGACTTAAGTCTTGCACTGTAAAAAAAAATCACAAGTTTGTTTTATTATAATTTGTAATGTTGTCTTTTTACAGCCCTGTTAATTAGCTTATATTATAAACTCTCTATGACTTACTAATTATATACAGTCTGAGCGCTCTCGACGTAAAAACATCATTAGTTGAGCGGTCACATCCACTGATCCCCAGGTTGGCGGTGAAATTCCACCTCCCACAGATGAATGCTGTTGTTGTGTCTTTGGGCAAGACAATTAACCTACCTCGTCCCCTGTCTCTGCGTACACTTGTGTGCAAATGTGTGTGTGAATGGGTGAGTGTTTTTTTGAGTGTCTTGAAGGTGGAAAAAATGTAACCATTTACAATTTAAAATATGTGTTATGTGTTAGGGTTAGGACGTTAGGTGTTTTTATTTGGCTTGGAGATCCTCTTTTTTCTCCAAATAGAAAGTCATTTAAACCCATGCATGCATTTTTACAAATAAATGACTTATATTTGATTTTTTGTTATTGTTTGCATGCTTTTACTATGCTCGTATACTTTTATTTGTTCAGAGCAATAATCATGTTTCTGTATCTTCATAATGTCTGCGTGTGCTGCTGGACTGTACACACACATTATACCACATCCCATCGATCTTATGTCTGAGCATAACATTTGCAGCATTTTCACACTTGAGCAATTTCCTTGTTACCTTTGGCCCAAACACATTTAAATCACAATGTTTAGTGCTGTTTCCCATGTATTGGAGACACTATAAAGAGCAGTTCAGAGCAGTAACAGGTTCTGGATCATTGCAGAGTCACGCTCCATAGACCCGCAGTGTTTATGTGGATTAGCCCCATGTGCAGGTCCTGTCTGTCTGTCTGATGTGTGGGGTGAAGGGCAGTTTATGGGCCAGTGCTACCCAGAATCAGTGTGAGGAGAGAGGCAGAGCTGGAGGCTTCTACGGCATCATGTGTTTGTGTTATGGTGCAGACGAGCAGACAGGAGCTAAGCAGACAATGTGTGTGAATTTAACTGTAAAAGAACCTTCAAGACCTTTTTGACTTTGGGGCTGAAATTGGTGTAGCATAAAAGTGTTGGTTGTCTGATGTGTCTTAAAGGTCCTATATTACGCAAAGTTGAGTCTTGTGAGGTTTAAGCCGTGTTGTAATGTTGTTACCTCATTCACACGTTTCATGTTTGAGTAACTCTCTATCATTAGTCTCCAAAGCTCAAAATGCTCTATTCCACCTTGTGATGTCATGAAGTCATAGTTTTCTCGTTAACAGCCACCTTTTACCTTTTGTTCAGTAGAAATTGCAGGGCTGAAATTATCCAAATGATTCTAGTGAAGGTGGATGGAGTTTAAAACACAGCGGAGCACTTCCTGTTTTACCACATGACATCACAAGGTGGAACTGAGTGTTTTCTGTTTGAGAGAAGAACTCAGCCTAAAAAATTGTGTGTTAAACATGTGTGAATGAAACAAAACACAACTCCAGGTATGGTTGTGATGAGGAAACATTACAACATAGATCAGAAAATAGCGTTATGTAGGCCCTTTAAATTATGGAGTTTGTTGGAGTTATTCTATTATTGTTCAGTGTCCTTAAAGTTATATTGAGTTTGATTGATTGAAAATTATTGAAACTTTTGAAAGCAACGATTAAGGTTAGCTTTTATTGTCCTCTTAGGGAAATTTGTCCTCTGCATTTGACCCATCCTGCAATGCCGTGGACCTATTTCCATATCTTGAGCTAGTCTTGGTCAGGACTACTTTACCTGGAGGGTTTTTGGGTTTGTGTTGATGTGTTGCTCCCCAATACTCAAAACAAGATGATTTAAAGGCGCTGTACCTGATTTTTACTGTCTTTAATACGTGTGCAGGGTCTTTAACGCATTTATTCCATTTTTGCATTGTTGATCCATCCTATCCTTCAAGGCCATTGGGACAAAAAAGTCAGAAGCAGAGTGCAGTTTTCAGGGACCCCTTCCAGATCTGAGCCAGGATCTTAGAAGTACTATAGCTTCATTCACAACTCCTCTTCCCCCCTTTCTCTCACTTCAGTGGCGTCTAGACAACAGGAAATACACAAGTTTGTTTACTGCCGCAAGCCACTCGTACTGGTTTAGGAGACTTTAACCAATCAGATCTGGCGGGTAGAGCTTATGTTCACAGTGGGTGGGACATCTGTGTGTAGGGGGCGGAGTTTGAGTATCTGGATTTGAGCCTGCCCTACCACACACAGTTACATTCTCGTAAACCTTGCAAAGTGTTTTAAAGTTTGTGTTTCTGACGTGGGTGAAACTTTGGGTCATGATTCAGAGTTTGACACGGAGACGCAAACAGATTTTTACTGGTTTAGAGTCAAACCAATGAAACCGCAATGCATCATGGGAACTGGGTCTAGCTGAAGCATGTGTTAAGAGGAACAGGCTAAATGTATTCACACTTACACACTTACACATCAAAATGTTCTGAGTCAAAGAAACAACAAAATCCAGTTGACCTTTGCCTGGGATCCAGAATACATACTTCAATACTTTATGAAGATGTGAGACTGGTGATTGACGGGTGGATTAGCCAGTCAGGGAAATGCGTGATTCGTCTATAACAAAACAAAGATGGCTTCTTATGAGAAAAAAAAAAAAAAAGAGGAAAAAAATCATATAGGGGACTATCTGTGTAACCCTTCAGTCGTCCAGGTATGATCCATAGTAAAAGAAAAATTCAAATCTGTCAACTTTGCGAAAAGTTGTACAATATAAAAGCTATACAGATATATGGGATATGGGGGCCTGAAAAAAAATTCTAGATTTCTGCAGAATCAATGAGCAAAAGAGAGATATCATTCTGGACTTGCCAGGCAAAGTTGACCTGATAATATTGAGTATTTTCATACCTGGATGAGTAAAAATTAACTTGCATGGAACTAAAATCTTGGTTTAGAAAAAACTAGACCCGGATTAAACCAGGACTATAACAAGACCAAACCATGAGCTCAAACTGGACTCAAACCAGGACCAAACCGTAAGTGTGAACGCACCCATAAATCAATATCCACATTGGCCAGATATGGAACTCACATTTTAACATTTATACAAAAGAAAAAGCACATTTAAGAATAACATTTACTTTCAAGAGCACCAGTTACCAGAGCAAAAATCTATGGTCAAATCGCATATTTCTTTACTCATGCATTTACATCTATTTTAAGATCATCGAAGTGCATATTTGTTTAATACCTGTAATTTCAAATAGCTTACTTCCTCAGGGTTGTCGGCCACAGTCCCAGGAACTTTTTGGTTCATTTAGTTGAGGGGGGTGAGAGGACTTCCTCGTATATATCTGCAGTGGTCCGTTGTGTTGAGGACGCTGGCTGAATACAAATCAACCGCTCTGAATTGTGCCCTTATTGTATGAGAGAGGCAGAGGTAGAAGAAGATATCTACTCATGGCTACACTACCACCTACTACTAACTCAGCTAAGTAAAGACTAACTCAAACCATGTGCATTTTTAAGAATAATCGATCAAGGCAGAGATGTTCAAAAGTGGTTATTTTTTAAGCCAGAAAAATAAAAATTGTGTCTACTAAAACTATTGTCTCATAGATTAAAAGCGAAATTGGATAGGGAATATAGCATGGTCTTAAATGTATTGTGTTAAAGTTAAACAGTGAACTGCTACTAACCACATTTGGTGCTAACAGTGATTTTATATATTTAGAGATCTGGCAAAAAAACCAAACAAACAAACAAAAAAACACCCAAATCGAATTTTGTCAGCTTTCGTTACTAGTCAGCTTACACACTGTAGGAAGAGCAACCCAAAACTTTATCCAAGTAAAAGTATTACAAAGGATTACTTAAGAGTAGAAATATGGTGTCAGAAAACTACTCTGAGATGTACAATGTTATTTAAAAGTTATGTAACAGAACACCACCTCTTAAATAGTCATGTAAATAAAGGGATGAGTTCAAAGATAAACCATTGCTACTTATTCTTAAAGACATCACACCATTCTCAGTGAAGTAAATGAGTAAAAGTACCTGCTGCAGCGGGGCACAGGAAACCAACAAAAGGGTCTTTAATAGCAGCTATAGCCTTCTGTGGGACCCTGTCATTTTATCTTTTTACTGTATTTAATTTGGAAGTTTTCCCCTGAAACATTACCCCAGCTCTTTCAAAATGTCTTTAAGGAGATTGATAAGAATTTCGACTTTCTCTTAACGTTTTTTCTTTTTTTCTTTCTTTGCTTCCTTTCAATTTTGGCCGTGGAGGGACTAAAGTTACCGGAGTGCGACATTTGTTGAAACCGGAGGCAATAGGAGCGGACAGAGCCGAGCTGGGAACGGCCGGAGCTGGCATTGGAAAACCAGGTGTCACTTAATTCAAATGATACTATTATTCATAGACTGAGAAGCCCCCCCCTCCTTCTCCTCCTCCCCACGAATCATTTGCAACTGAATACAGATATAATCCTGGAAATATAAGTCTCCTTTAAGGCTATCCCATTTAGACAACAAGGCGGGCTTTGTCAGGCGTGTTGTGTGTGTTTAAATCAGGGTCTGAGGAACAGGAAGAAAACACAGGAGTGGAGGGAGGGATGGGGTGAGAGAAAGAGAGAGAGGGAAAGAGAGAGAAAGGGAGAAAGAGAAAGGGAGAGAGAGAGAAAGGGAGAGAGATTTGAGAATGTCACCGCCGTACATGACATTTTGTTGCCCCAGTAGAAGACTGTGTTGTTATTTTTAAAGTAATGGGAGTTTTTATTTAAAGACATGGCTCAGAAAATGCACATACAATTTTAAAATATGATGATGATTTTAACACAATACCACATATAAGAGCACAGGAAAGCCTTTTTTCAGTTTGTTAATTTTCATATTTTTTTCCTAATTGCAAATGTAATAGAAGGACATCTTTTTATATTCTGTGAGGTACATGCTGTTGGAAGCTTGTAGAACAAATCCAAATAAAGTACATTATGTGCTTTCAAACTACTACTACTACTACTACTACTACTACTACTACTACTACTACTACTACTACTACTACTACTACTAAAAACTCACCTGTTCAATCTGGTATTCCCCTTATGATTTCCACCATCGTCTTCTACAGTTTTCTTATTGTTTGTAACGCGTCTATCAGTGTCCAAAAAAGTGCTATATAATAATAATAATAA